>CAJVRC010000843.1:2012891-2026494 GCA_911456345.1 Penicillium egyptiacum
GTTTGTTTGGTGCTCTCTTAGGAGGGCAAGTGGTGTTGATTCTCCCTTGGCGTGGAAGTACAGCCTACAAAGTGCAACCCAGAAATGATCAGCAGTTTACATGGCTGTTCTGCAGTGCATAGATTCTTTGCATAATAAGCTGTTGCTTTTTCTTTGAATACGAGTTGCTATAATATTATCTATGGGATATGACGTGCTCTCGAGGTCTATATCCACCCTTGACTAACCCTAATGCATTTTGTATATATTCAAGAGTACCAATTATTCTTCAACCTGCGACCCCCTCCGGTAGGATACATAGATGATATAAAATCCGAAATAGTTTTCGGCCCCAATAGAATGTCATACAGCCCTCATACAGCCAACCTTATCTCAGCCAGATGGAACTGGTGGAGCAGTGGGTTTGCTCCGTCTTCTCCGTCATATCACATAGCCTAAATTAAGCTAGGAGGGGCACTGGGTCAGGCTCCATATGATGCTGCCGGATCGATCCATATTTTATGGAGCCAGATCTATGCTGTGCTTTCTGGTATGCAGGGGGCGAATGCTTACATTCCTGCCGGTGGGTTCGTCTTGGGCCCTCACTACTATTTACAGTTAGAAGTCTCTGTATGAAGACGGAGATATTTCGTCTTACATACGTTTGAATTGAGTGTGCAAGGCTCTTGAGTTGATGGTATCCATCTGCTAGTACTCGAAGATTGAAGGTATAAAACAAGAACGCACAAAAGGAATACTTTTCGAAATGTGACGGCCCTCCAAGAGGTGGCTATAACTAAGCTGTTGTATAATATTAAGTTACGTAGTACCAAATCGTAGATCACAAACTAATACCATGACTCCTCGACGAACTCGGAGATCTAGATAGGATTATCCGGATCATCCGTCTTGGACAAAGCAGTGGCCTCGGTCTCTCGGAGCTCAGGTTCAATGCCCTCACTAACGACCGGATCCTGCTCAATCGTATGAATAGCATGCTCGACATTGACCACAGGGCCTTTGAACCACCGATGGGCATCAACAACCCACCAGATCGTAACCGCCAACATCGGCGCACCCCAAACAAGACAAGTCCAATTCATCAGATCAGGCGTCAAGTTTTTACCTGTAACACTAGGCAAACACAAAATTGGTACCATAAAAAGCACAAACACAACACCAGCGCCACCGATATACGGGCCAAAGGGACCCAGATGCCAGGGGCCCCTGCGGAACCGATCACCGACAAAGAACACGCGAATAGAGATAGGAATAGCGAAAGCGAAGAACTGCGCAATGGCACCAATAGAGAACAAAGCGCCAATCGCCACGTCCCCAGCCAGAATAAGAAGACACATCAAGATACCGAGAACGGCATTAAGCACAACCGCATTAACCGGCGTCTGCGTATACGGGTGCACCTGCTTCCAGTAATTCGAGAACGGAAAGCAGTCGTCACGAGCGTATGCATACGTAACCCGCGACGCAGCAACCATACACCCCTGACCCATGGAAAACCCACAGACAATCGTCAAAGCCAAGATAGCCATAGCCGTCTTTTGCGGCATGACCTGCAGCAAATACGACGCCCAGGGCTGTCCAAGATCGGAATCAAGAACGGCCTCGATATCCAATACCGTGTATGCAACAACTAGTTGTAGGAACCAGCCCATTAACCCGCCCACGCCAGAGGTGAGCATGATTGCGCGCGGCGAGGCAATGTTCGCGTTTGAGCACTCCTCGCTCAAATGGAACGGCGAGTCGTAGCCGGACATCGTCCAGATCACGCCGACGAAGGTCATTAGTACGGCGACCCCGTCTGGGAAGTCGGTTAGGTTTGTTATCTCGCCCCAGACTTGTTTGGAAGGGGTGAATTTCGGGCTATTTTTTGTATTGGCGGGGATTATGATGAGGACTGCGATCAGGGCGATGAAGTTGAATGTTGAGCCCCATGAGTTGAACTGCGCTACGCGCTTCGTGGGCATGCTGCTGATTCCAGCGTGCAGGATCATGATGAGGGTCGTCAGCAGGAAGGTCTGCCATGCTGTCGGGGTGTAGTCTGGGTTGTAGATTGAGACTGCTGCGAGGATCATTGCGCTGAGCGAGAAGTTGACTGATGGAGCTGCGGTTATCTGTCCAATCCAGTTGGACCAGCCGGTGATCCAGGCGGCGAAGGGTCCGTAGCCCGGAGGTGCGAGCACTGCTGCGGCGTAGTATAGTCCACCGCTGTATAACACATTAGCCTTGCCTGAACACTAACTTCTCGGATGTGATATCGGGCAGTGTATCATACCTAGTCGGCATTGCTGAACATAGCTCCGCCATCGACATTGCAATGCACTGGATAAACATCATCGCAATGATCCAACCCCAGACCATACCCGCTGTTCCGGCATATCCCATTCCTTTAATCCAATCAATGTCAGCTATACCCTATACCGAATCGTATAATCACGGATCTGTGAGTACTTACCATACCATAGGGTACTCGCAAACGAGGGTAGCAACCCTAGAACAGCAAAGCTGACACAGAAAGTCGTCCATAGCGAGAACTCGCGCTTGAACTCTTGCTTGTAACCCAGCGCTGTGATCACTCTCTCGTCGTCATCCATATCATGATCCGTATAGGGCACATCGCCATCCGGGAGCACGGAAGTGACTTGGGCACTGCTAGCCTCATGATGTCCTTTGGGGATGTCCGAAACGGCAATCTTGGTCTCCATGTGTGCGCCCATGGCCAAGATAAACAGGTGTGTCGCTATTAATGTATGCGATATATATATCAACAATATAAAATGGCAACCATGCAAGGGGTGAACAAGAATGTCTTCGTCTTCAAGCAACAGCCAAGGGGAAACGGAGCATAATAAAGGAGCTCATGAGTATGGTTTATAAAGCAAGATGACAGGGGGTGACCATGTTATCTATGCACAGCACGAGGCAATTTGCCTTTTACCCCGCGCATTGGCGATCGCAAGAACCAACGAGATATGTCTAAAAAGCAGGAATAGAACCAGGCCAAGCTGGGAACAGCAGATATTGGACGCCCCGGCACCATTGTGCAACGAAGACCGGTGGACAAAGTGAGGGGGAAATGCCTCATGGAAAGCAGGTTCTCTCCTCAATGTGCTCCTTGCAAAGGGGTGATAAGAGCAAAAATGACCATGGATGTTGATAGATAAGACGACATATTGAATTGCGGAATAAACAGATATCTTATTCGAGCATGCGAATTGGCCTTACCCCGCAGGCTTGTGATTTGTAGAGAAGGGAGATACCACCGCTCATTCGAGGCTCAGGGCTTCGGCGATCGGAACTACAAGCTTGGTATAGAGAGCTCTAGTCCCAGCAAGGAAACTCCAGGCGTTATATGGAGTACTTCACGGGACTTCTGTGAGAGAGCGTTAGGTACTTCGCAGCAGGTGTGGTTATCATCGTGATAACAAAGATAAGGGCTTGACTCGCCGGGTGTCCCGAGGTCGTTCGAGCTGATCAAGTATGTATCAGGCTTTTCTGAAACTCTTGTCCTTCGAGGCTTGTTATCTAAGGATGGACTTGCCTCGTTGGGCAGAGAAGCTGTGCACTGACTGCTGGAGAACCCCGTTTGATGTATGTATATGTCATGAGTATCAAGTCCACGGTAACAGCGCTATCTACACTAATGCCCTTTGGCTAGCTCGGAACCAAACCATGAGACATTCTGATCTCCGAGGTATATAAGAGTCCAAAGTTCCCAAGAGCTCCAGGTTGTTCAGCCCTATGATTTAAGAGAAGGTCGCATATCGATATTGCAAAATCACACGCGGACCATGAAATACATATTTACTTGGAAACAACTGTTTCTATGTGGCATTAAAAACAGAAAAGACTTTCATCGCTATTCTACACAGTACAGGCCCAGCTTGACTCCCAAAACCCCTGATTCATATCGATCAAAGGGGAGACAGACATATACCCTCGCGAATAATTTAGAAGGGCTAGAAGAAAGTCAGCATCGAACCCAAACCTCCGAACCGTAATTGACTCACGTTGTCCTCAGCGGGGATGCTACGGTCGTAGTAGGTATCGAGGAAAGGAAGCTTGCGGAGGATGTCGTTGCGCACACGGGGAACCTCGCCGAAGAGGAAGAGGGCACCAGAACCAACGGCGACACCGAAGCCAGCAGCGAGGGAACCACTGTTTAGAACGTTATTAGTCCCTGTGTCTTATCCAACCTGGGAGAATCGAGTGCGGGATGTACTCACAGCTGGACGGCTGTGCCAAGGGTCATACCGGCGGTGGTGCGGGGGATGTAGTATCTGCAGATTAGTGAGACGTTAGCTTGGTGTTCCTGTTGTTGGTTTGATCTGCCATCTTCAATATCCAGCTCTTTTGCCAAAGCCCACGCCACGATATTGTAATACCCGCTCCCCACAGATGCCGGACATCCGTCAAGCTCCGCTACGAGAGGATATACGGGCATCCAATAAACAGCAGATTTGCATTGGCGAGTAAAAATCCATGCTTGATTTGCTCCATCCAACATGCTTATTATCGACCAACGTGTGCTGTCCGGGCTCGAGGGAAATGAAAATGGGGAAGTCTCACTTGGGTGCATAGGCGGAGGCCTGGGTCGCGGCGCGGCGAGCAGTAGGGGCAAACTATAGGATATGTGTTAGCAATTGATGTGACATCTTCTATCTCGTCTCATCCCGCAGCTCGGAAGCTGGTTGAAATACTCATGGCCAAATTGTCCTCTACCCGGATCGCGGCCGAGTAGGCAAGGGACTTCGGAATAGAATACGAGGTTTTCTCATCTTCTGGACATGGGATCACTTACCATCTTGAATGACACCGGAGTGATTTGGTGGGACAATTGCTAGGAGACAGGAGCTGGCACTTGGTGGTCGACGAAAACCGGGAGTGCCCGAGTTGACACGTGACTTCAAAGCCAGGCCAATCAGAGGAGGCATAATTGTTTTCGTTTCAATCCTCAAGTATGAATTTATATCGGTCAAGTCAATGATGGAATAGTTGTACTGAGTGAGTCCAGCTTACAATCCATTCATTATTCGTCTTACATCCATTGTTCTTCTGAGAATCAAAAGATATCAAATAACTATCACACCTTGAAGAAAGGCCTGAAACAGATGGCAAAAGAGGAGGCAAATAAGGTAACCATGGCTAACTACTTGTCGATCAGAGAAACTAAGAGGTATAAATAGGTTTATTGATTTAAAACTGGGATGGTTTTTACGGCTCCGGAGAAGCTGATACGCCTAGACTCCAAAAAATCATGTGATGGCTGAAAAGAAATGGAATAAGAAGATATGTGCTTCAAAAAGCCCCTTGGTCTGAGATGCAAGAAATTCAACTGGGACAAGGTTGATCGAACAGGCGCACGAAAGCAAAGTAGCATCAACCAGATACCGTGGAAACAAAAGATTATAAGAACCACGTAGCCAAACACCCTAACTGTACATTTGTTCATTAGTCGACTTTGTCGGTCGAGCCTCCATTCAGGAAACCCTCCTTGCCGTCCAGGTGGAAGAAGCCACCGTTGTTGTTGGTGTTGCCAATGATACCGCCGCGCGCAGCACCACGTCTAAGGCGTCCACGCCCGAAGATGGTAGCTACAGCAACCACGGCACCCAAGATGATGAAGAAGAGCATTGGGTGACTGCTGAGGAGAGATCGAGTGAAGAATAAGATAGTCTCAAAGGTGCCGATGGTAGACTTGGGTGACAACTTTGAAGGGGAAGCGACGACAAGAGGAATGGTCTCGAGAATGGAGGTCCGCGAGGCCATAATAGGAGCTCCGCTTGAAGCAGTATCCCAGTAGCGGCGGTTCTATATGAGGTCAGTTATAGGGCTCGGGCGAATCTCGCGAGGGAAGACTTACATCTTGATCATTGATAATAACGCGGTCACTATTTTCCACATCGATGCCGTAGGTTGTGCGCAGCCAGCGCTCCCAAAAGTCGCCATCAACCCAAGCGAATGCGACTTGCTTCTTGTCGTCCTCGCGGATCGTAATACGCATGTTCTTCGCAGCGCGCAGTGCACGCTGATCATTGCGGTCATCGGCTTCTTCGATACGCAGTTGCTTAGAATCACGAAGTTCAGCCCGCTCAAGACGGAACAATTGAACCTGCTTGTCCATCCATTCAAGAGCGGCTTCCTTCAGCTCGCGCTTAGACTGCTTGAAGTCATCGCTACGGCGGCGGCTGAGGAGTCCCAGAACCACGAACTTTCCATTCATGATTTCTTGCGCATTGGATGCGGTAAGCTCAGGTACGATGGGCAGCCACACAGTCTGCATCCACGACAGGATTTGACGGAAATCTCTCATGTCCTTAGGAGCAAGGGCATTGTAGTAGTTGGGGCGTCCGTCACGGACAACCAGAAGACGAGGCCAGGTAGAGATCTTGAACCGCTCGGAAAGAGCAGCACTGTCAGACTTGACGATGCGAGCATGTCCCACAAGACTGAGGGTGAGGCGGTTCATAGCCTCAAAATCTTCAGATGTAGTCGCGTGGTCGTAGAGATACAGGAACAAAACCTCTTCGGTTTCTTCCAACTGCTTGAAAGTAGTCGCGTCAACATCCTGAATGCTCGAGCCCACGCCGACGGCTTTGTTGGTGTACGCGATCAGATCTCCCAAGCCACGAAGACCGGTATATTCGACTCTCTCACCGCCACGGAAGAAGTAGATCGTCGGGTAGGCATTCACACGAGCATCCTCACACAGTCGCTTCTCAATGTCGCAGTTCACTTCGCCAACATTGAGAGTGTCCTTCATTTCCTTGGCCATCGAGTTCCAGTTCGGGGCCAGAGCCTGGCAATGGTGGCACCAAGGGACGTAAAACTTGATGATCCAGGGATCATGTGTAGTCGTGACGAGAGTTTGGAAGCTCTCAGCAGTGAGTGGGATAGAAACGCCCTGGGGATTAGCAGGCCGTCCTTGGAGCTTGGCCTTGACAGACTCAGGGCTGACGCCTTCCAATTCTGCGGTCTCGATGCTCTGCTTCTCCACAGCTGTTTTCGCGCCAGGCTTTACCACTTCAGGTTTGGCAGTCATTTCCATGCTCTTAGCGCCGGCCTTTGGTATTTGGACGCCTTGCGAAGGTCGGGACCCAGGCTTGATCGTCTCAAGCTTGGCTTCAATCATAGCGGCAATCTCTGACATCGTCTTGGCGCCAACAGGGGGTCCGTTCTGAACGCCCATATCATAGAATGCCCACGCGGGGAAATATTCGACGTTCAACTTCTTGCAGAAATCGCCGAAGGCCAGGCAGTTTATGGACCCGAAATGGAGATTGTAGTAGCCGGTAAATGAGTCCAGAGAGGCGAGCTCATCGGGCTTCAATCCGGAGAGGAATAAGGGATTTGACGTCTACACTAATCAGATTCAAGCCTCAAAAGGTCCAGAACAATGGAATATAGACTCACGTAGTAGTACTCATACAGGGTCTGGTACATTGGAGCGGCCGTCCGGCAATGCGGACAAGAGGGGGAATAATGTTTGATCATCCTAGAATAGTCAGAGTCCTGAGCAGCTTATTGATTGCTGTTGAAGGGGTCCTCACCAGTAACCATCTTTGGTCACCTCCTCGAAATTCTCGGGGGTCAGCTGCGTCAACGGGGGCACTTCAATATTATTGAATGTTGTGGGTGTGTCGGGATCCACTCCACGACCTCCCCTCTTGACAAGTGTATCTCCAGATTCTTGGTCGGGGGAAGCATCTGAAGGCGTGCCCAAAGTAGGCGCTACCAACAGTGATAGGAGGGACCACCCCAGCCAAGACGGTTTCATTTTGGTGGAAGAAAAGGCGGATAACTTGGGTAGCGGTTTAAAAGAGAGTATATGTAGTTTCAAGATTTCTCAGTTGAGCAAAACGAAGGACTCTGGTCGACACAGGGAGGATAATCGCGAAGTGTTACAGGTGACACATTGGACGGGGGCGAAGACTGACGACTCGGGTGGGCACTGGGCACGTCGCAGAAAGAAACAGCACTTAGCGACTATAGCGCCCCGTAGCTGAGAGCAAAGTAGAACTGCACACAGTCCAAACAAAGAACCAGATGTGAGGCTTTGATGGTATCGGAAAAAGGTGAATTGTTGCCTTTCCCCTTGCCGTTTGGGGGTGGAACATTAGGTTAATCCGCTCCGGGCCGACTTCAACACTTCATCTCCCTGGAACAGACCGACCCCAAATATCACCAAGTCCATTCACAATGCGCTCTACACTTCGGCTACTGGCCAATGTCAAGCCCCGGTATTTGGAGCCTTTTGCTCCTACCGGATTGACGGGCCTTTTCACCCACCCCAGCCCTCGCCCTACTTTAATCTACCTTTACTCGACTACTCTGCAGAAGTTGCAGGCCTTCCCCGAATCCTCCGCCTACCGCCAATCTGTTGAAGCTTTGACCCGCCACCGCCTCCAGGTCATTGAATCCCAAAAGCCCGCCGGATTCGATGCCTGGCTGGAGCGTGTGCGGAAGACCGTGGGAGCCGAGCCTGAGCGATTCGCCAAGGTCCAGCGCACCGACGGCACCTACACCCATGCCGCTGCCCAACAGAAGGACGGATCCGACAATCCTCGTGGTGAAGAATGGGATGGCGAAGGCCTCTCAGCCACAACTGAGGGTCCCGCCCGTACCCCGCAACAAGAAGCGGAATGGGCTAAAATCATGAACGAGGCCAGCGAGACCACCGACAAGGCCGAGCGTGACTTCTACCACCAAGATATGAAATGGGAGAGCGAGCCTGCCCTTGATGCCGACCAGTACGTGTACCTGCATAACCGAATTGGCCTCAAACAATTAGATAATAAACGCTAACCTCTTGCGCAGGATCTCTCACGTTGAACAGCAAATCGGCGCCGGACTTATCGAGGAGATCATCCAGGTTGCAGAGGCAGAGCTCAAGCTTGTGGATGAGCTGGCCAAGGCTAAGGTGTAAGTGAAAATTCGGGGTTCGGGGTCTAGACTTACTGCTGACACTTCTACAGGTGGGAGGAACTCGAGGAGAAGCCCCAACCCGGCCAGTGGACTTACTTCGAGCGTGGTAACTAGACAGCCCTTCTGGAATGGCCGTTGATTTTAATCTCTGTAACTACTACTAGAGGTCTCTTTGTTTCAATACAGGTTTTGAGAGTTCAATCATCTGCAGTTCAGGGTAGTCGTGGAGCTACTAGGCTATGATTTCTGTATTCGATAAGTAAACCAACATTACTAATTTAATTCTCTTGGGAAATGGTTGGTGTAATTGAGAGATATCCCTAATATAGTATAGAGGTCATTGGTCTTCTAGTTCCAAGTTTATGTACGGGGAAGCATATCGGAGATATTTGAGCTATTATTTGAGCTATTGCTCTTTTGTCCAAGTTCTTAATTGGACTAAGCTTACATTCTACTAATCTCACACAGCAAAACAGCATAGGTTTTTTCAAATGAATATGTACTCCGTAGGATATTTGTATAGCGGATAGACCGACTGGAAGGCGGTGAGCCAAGGCGGGAATCCCTTGTGGACACATACATTGCTGTCCCTGAATGAAGCGCTCTCCCTCTAGCTCTCCTTCGTCTCAATCCTTTCTTAATTCCTCCAATTAATAACTTGCTCCGAGGATTGCTCCTCCCTATCATCGGGCTGTCTGAGCGGCTCGCGAAATCCCCTATCGCTGTCACAGGCCCAACACCGCATCACAGAACTCGTCTCATCCCCCACACAACATGCGGCTCGACGTCAAGGTACGCAAATGCAGACGATGAAATGATCCATATATTTGCGGATCTGCTCTCCAGCAGATATGACGCTATGATTCCGCAGGTGGACGTCCACAATTGGAGTGGTTGCTGACGATAAATGTTACAGAGACAGCTGTTTGCCCGCTCCGAGCGGGTAAAGGGGATTGATTTCCACCCTACAGAGCCCTGGGTAAGCTTCTACAACCCGCTCGATAGCTTTGCTCAAACTAATTTCTTTCTTAGATCTTGACGACCTTGTATAGCGGTATGTTGAGAGGGGCAGTATGCGAGATGTCCAATGCGCTAATTATTTTCCTGTATAGGCCATGTCTACATCTGGTCTTACGAATCGCAGGTAAGAGTCGACACAGATTCACACTCCCAATACTTGTATCTAAATCGTCTGCCCTCTAGTCCATCATCAAAACCTTCGAACTCACCGATGTCCCCGTTCGTGCCGGTCGATTCATTGCGCGGAAGAACTGGATTGTCTGCGGTTCAGATGACTTCCAGCTCCGGGTCTACAACTACAACACATCCGAAAAGATCACATCCTTTGAAGCGCACCCGGATTACATCCGTTCTATTGCCGTCCACCCGACCCAGCCGTTTGTGCTCACAGCCTCCGATGACATGACAATCAAGCTTTGGGACTGGGAGAAGGGCTGGAAGTGCGTACAAGTGTTCGAAGGCCACAGCCACTATGTTATGGGCATGGCGATCAACCCCAAGGATACCAACACTTTCGCCTCCGCATGCTTGGACCGGACTGTGAAGATCTGGAACCTCGGCTCTCCCCATGCCAACTTCACACTCGAAGCTCACGAGACGAAAGGTGTCAACCATGTCGACTACTACCCACAGGCTGATAAGCCATATATCCTCACCACCTCCGACGACAAGACCGTCAAGATCTGGGACTACACCACGAAAGCACTCATTGCAACTCTCGAGGGCCACACAAGCAATGTCTCATTTGCTTGCTATCACCCCGAACTCCCTGTGATCATCTCTGGCTCTGAAGATGGAACCATTAAGATTTGGCACGCAAACACGTACCGCCTGGAGCAGTCATTAAGCTATGGTCTAGAACGAGCATGGTGTGTTTCCTACCAGCGGGGTAGACAGGGAATTGCGATGGGTTTCGACGATGGTGCTGTTGTGGTGAAGATGGGTCGGGAGGAGCCCGCCGTTTCAATGGATGGGTCTGGTAAGCTTATCTGGGCGAGACACAGTGAAGTCGTGTCGTCAGTGATCAAGGGTGGCGACGCTAGTGTCAAGGACGGCGAGCCCCTTTCTCTACCAACAAAGGATTTGGGACAGTGTGAGGTGTACCCGCAGACTCTGTCACACTCCCCCAACGGACGTTTTGTTTCCGTCTGTGGTGATGGAGAATACATCATCTACACCGCGTTGGCGTGGAGAAACAAGGCATTTGGGCAGGCTCTCGATTTTGCCTGGGGTGCGAAAGACAACAGTAACGATTACGCCATCCGGGAGTCATCGACAAGTGTAAAGATTTTCAAGAACTTCAAGGAGCAGAGCGCCGGTCTTGATGTTGGGTTCCAAGCCGAGGGTCTGTCTGATGGTGTTCTTCTGGGTGTGAAGGGTCAAGGTGGCATTGGGTTCTTTGATTGGGAGACTGGCAGCCTGGTTCGGAGGATTGAAGCTGATCCGAAATCAGTAAGTTGTTTGTTCTGCCGTGATCTTTAGAAATCATGCTAATTGACATCTACAGGTCTACTGGTCCGAATCTGGTGAACTCGTTACCCTCGCCTGTGAAGATGATTTCTACGTTCTTCGCTACTCTCGCGAGGAGTACATCAATGGTCTGAACGCCGGTGAAGCCGACGAGGATGGAGTTGAGGCGGCTGTTGAGTTGGTTGCTACAATCAACGAGACCGTCCGGACTGGACAGTGGGTTGGAGATTGCTTCATCTACACCAACTCTACGAACCGCCTGAACTACCTTGTCGGTGATCAGACCTACACAATCTCACACTTCGATCAGCCCATGTACGTTCTTGGCTACCTGCCCCGGGATGGCCGCATCTACCTTGCCGACAAGGATGTCAACGCTGTCTCCTTTGGCCTTTCTCTCAGCATGGTCGAATATCAAACAGTGGTTCTGCGCGGTGATATGGAAATGGCATCTGAGCTCCTCAAGGATGTGCCTCAAGACCAAATGAACAAGGTCGCCCGCTTCCTCGAAGGCCAAGGATATAAGGAAATGGCCCTGGAAGTCGCCACGGACCCCGAGCACCGCTTTGAGCTGGCCCTTGCACTGAGCGATCTTGAAACCGCACTCAGGATTGCCCGCGAGGCCAACGTCGAGCACAAGTGGAAGATTGTCGGTGACGCCGCCCTGGCCGGCTGGAATCTTGCTCTGGCCCAAGAGTGCTTTACCAACGCCAAGGACGTTGGTTCTTTGCTACTGTTGCACACCGCTAGCAACAACCGTGAAGGCCTCAATGGCCTGGCTGCTCAGGCCTCAGAGTCAGGCCTCCACAATGTCGCCTTCTCGACTCTGTGGTCTTTGGGAGATATTGATGGCTGCATCGCTCTCCTCATCCAGACCAACCGGATCGCCGAGGCTGTCCTTTTCGCCCAGACTTACAAGCCCTCGAGCGCCCCTAAACTTGTTGTCCAATGGAAGGAATCCCTAGAGCAATCTGGCAAGACCAAGGTTGCCCGCCTCATCGGTGTCCCGCCTGGTGCTCCCGCCGTCGCCTCTACCGATGACGACCTTTTCCCCGAGTGGGATGAGTACATTCGCCTAGAGAAGGAAGGTGCTGTGCCCGAGCCCCCTTCCTCCGCGTCCCTGATTGATGTCAACGGCGATGACGATGAAGAGCCCGCCAGTGCGCCCAACGGTACAGTCGAGTCGGCTGAGGAGGCAGAGAAAGCCGAGCAGGCTGCAGTGGACGAGGCCGATGCTGCTGAAGCCGAGTAGACGAACAAAAAGCACCGGGTTTCTGTTTGGTGACTTTCCAGGAGAGTTAGGTTGATCGTTTGTTTTCTGACTGACCAGTCAGTTCATTCTTGATTGCGAGCGGCGTCTTAACGTGTGTCCGACTTTTTTTTTCTTCCTTTTTTTCTTATTTGTAATTGCGCTGTCATGTGTCTCTAGAGCAAATTACATGCCTAGATACAAGCAATATGTTTCCTCTATTTCCAGTGGTTTCTTGGTTGGTTTACTAGATTATTGTATATGTATACTATACCGGAATTTCCTTTTGCTTGCCTACGTATGTATCTGGCTTGTTATTGATGTAGTAAATGCTTCTGTATACTCAGCTGCTTAGCAGTAGATGTAAGAAGAGGCACATGTCTAAATAAGAATACAAAACAGTGCGCAGATGAGCGATTGTCTGCGGGTACGTGAAAACTACCAAGAATCAAGAGCCTTCTACCTCGTGGAGTAGTTGCTGCAGTTGGCATATGAATCGAATTTACTAACGTCTAAAACCGCTCACAGCCGTGATCCATCTTACTCGGCGATCACCATAGTCGAAGTGTTTTGGCATTGTCCATTGTAATGTTTTATCGAGAATACAGAACAAGGGTACAGACGATGACCGCTTGAGAAAAGCAACGAAACCAAGGGTAAAAAAGGAACCTGCCTGGAGAGAATGGACACTTGAGATGGAAGGGAGATGACCGAACAAGACAAGAAAATCAAATCAAAGCGCTCAACGGCCGTATGAAACGAGAAGAAACAATGCCGACTCGAAGATCAGGAGCGACTCCGATATCAAGATGCCAGACTCCTTTGTGATGGAAAAACGAACAATATGTCGAACAGAGCGAGAAAAAAAAAAAGAAAAAAAAAGATCAAGATTGGTCGATATGTTAATCAAAGAACATATACGCAGTTGAAAAGGGAAATGGT
>CAJVRC010000843.1:2026557-2054189 GCA_911456345.1 Penicillium egyptiacum
CTTTCTTGCACCGGGAACTCTCGATCTAATTGGACGCGGCGAGACACTCTACTCCGGGATGCTACCGAAGGACGGGTCTTTAACGCTGCCGCCTGCATCGCCGAGGCCAGCCACGGGTCGGTTATACGACCATCCGGCGAACTGCTGTTGCATGGTTTGCGACAAGCCGGGGCCGTCGACATATGAGTCCTGGGGTGCTTCCCTAGTGAATTCAACATCGAAGTTTTCAGTATCACGGGCATCCACCTGCATCAAGTTAGTCACATGTCGATTCAATACACGATCGGAGCTAAGGAATACATACCACGTTTGGTCGGAAGCTGGGTTCGTACTTCCTCTGGAGAAGCTTGCGCCAGTCGATGTTGGCAAAGAAGTGGTGAGATTTGATCTCCGCAGCACCGTTAGCACCCAATCGGCGCACGGGGTCACGATCCAACAATCGACTGAGAAGATCTCGCGCAGCAGGCGGGACAATGTCGCTGCTCGGGAAGGTCAGAGGCTCTTGCAAAATCTTGCGATACATTTCGTTGGTGTTTTCATCGTAGAATGGAGGCAGGCCAGTCAACATTTCGTAGAGCAAGACACCGAGAGTCCACCAATCCACAGTCTTGGTGTAGCCGTTGCCAAGGAGAAGTTCTGGAGCAAGATATTCAGGAGTTCCACAGAACGCTGGGTTTGGTTAGCTATATAGCGTTTACCATGAGTGACGAGGAGATCTTACTATTGGTTCGGTCTTCATCTTTCATGTCCAGCTTGCAGAGACCGAAATCGCAAAGAGCGATATGCCCGGTGTAATCGAGAAGAATGTTCTCAGGCTTGAGATCGCGATAGATAACCTTGAAGCCGTGCAGACACTCGAGAGCGCACAGCAACTCTGCGGTGTAGAAACGGGCTCGGTTGATATCAAACCGTTGCTCCCTTTGCAAATGGTGGAACAACTCTCCACCGTTCACAAATGCCAACACGAAGTACAACTTCTCAGGCGACTGGAACGAGAACTTCAGTGGAACAATAAACGGGTTGTTGATCTGTGCAAGAACTGATCGCTCGGCGAGTGTGTGTGTGACTTCCGATCGCGAGATAATGTGAGCCTTGCGAATTGTCTTGAGGGCGTAGATCCGACCAGTATCCTTCTTCCTGTGATTCCCAGACTGTTAGAATTTTGAACCCAAAGGAGTAGATATTGAGTCCACCTACATGACCTGCATGACCTTGCCGAAACTACCTTTGCCCACAACCTTGAGCAAATCAAAGTCTTCTAACTTAAGACTCCGCTGCTTATTCTCCACAAAGGAAATACCAATCTTGACTGAGCCGACACCAAATTGGAGATCCAGCCATTCAGCACCCTGCTGACCCAGTTGACGCCCTTGCTCATCATGAGCTGCGGCGGCCTTCTGGTTGTCTTTCTTGCTGAGTTTCGGATCGTCCACATATGGTTGGTTTTCTTCGAAGCGAGGGTTGACCTTGCATGCGCCCAGGAAGATGTCCTCACTCCGTCCGGCGCCAGGCCGGGCTGCAGGGTTGCGCAGATACAGCTGTACATTCAACTCGGTCTTTCGGGACACATCGAACTTGAAGGCTGTGTTATCCCCAGCCCACAATGGGCACTCTGGGGTTCCCGACACGGCATCCACAAAGACCTGGTTCTTTTCAAAATCAAGAAGGGCATACGGAAGGTATTTGGTAGAATAGCGACCGTGGATAGTGGGGGCGGCATTGATTCCCCCGCTTGTGGACTGCGGTCGGGCGGATGGCACAAAGGAACCCGCTTGGTTCTGAGTTGAATGTGACGAAGAAGAGGTGCTTGGGCGTAGAGAAGATTGCGCGTAAGAGTTATTTTGGAAATGCGAATTGAAGATCTGTTGGAAGTGAGGTGATAGCGAAAAATTGCGCCCTTCGTGGAGAGTAACAATAAGGATTCCTGGGTTCACAGGCGCCACAGGAGGGGAGACAAGAGACTCAGAGGCCGCTATCCAAAAGATGAAATTATTAGCTACCGAGGGGGATTTCAGTAATATAAAGAATAACATACCGATCCCGTTCGTTGATGGGGTGGCGGAGGGCGGGTTGGAGGACACAGGTGTCGGGGCCTCGTCACCATTTGAGTCGGCTTTGATCGTCGAAGTAGACGACGACCGGCCAAATGATGAGGTCAAGGGTGCCAGATGCGTCTCCTTCAACTCTTGAGACGAGTTATATCATTAGCGACTGCTATGGGCGTTCACTGCAGTGCAGAGGGGTATTGAGGGGAGAGAGGGAGACCAACTGCCAGTAAACATACTTTTAGTGAGCTTCCAGGACATAGTGGCGGTTGTTGTAAAGAGATCGAGAAGAAGAGATCAAAGTCCAAGATACCGCAATGCGTGTGCAGGGTGCTAAGAATCACACCCAATGATGAACATGCGAATGGCCCCCAAATAAACCTGGAGAACCACACAAGAACACAGATAATACACACGCAAAAGGAGAGAAGTCGAGACAGAGACAACCACCACTATAGCTTTTGAAATCCGAATGGAAGCACAACTAAGGATAAGAAAGAGTCGGGGAGTCGAAGATCAAATGAGAATGAGAGAGGGGAAGTTCCCCCTGTAATTATAATACGTGGTTCATTATAGATTACCTAAGGCCCGGTGTTTGACTGGTCAGATTAGTAAAATACAGGTCACATTCAGGTACAGTAATTAATCAGCCTCAGCCACTGCTCCGCCACAAGGGTTAACGACGCATCAACTTCCCCCACGGCATTAACAATCCAAAGCAGTTGACTCCGCAGGACAAGAGAGTTTGAGATTCAGCTTGGCTTTTACCTGTATCGTCTACCTATTCTTTCAAGTTTCGGAATATTCCCCGCTCCGAAGTGCGGAGACGCCTACCCCGGAAGATCTCACCTCAACTTGTCACCTGCATCTTTAGTATTTTCAGACTCTGAGTCCGTTGCTATCGATACCTCACCCGGCAAACCGGAGGATGAAAGGGGTGGAGGGCTAATGGGTGTGATACGCAAGAAGACCGCCTCGCGCGGCACCGAGGCCGGCACCAAGTTCCACTGCGATGTGTGCTCTATTGATGTTACGTCAACAGTAAGTCTCGGCGTGATTGTGTCATGACCACTTGAAAGTCTGTCTTGCTCAGAGACTAACGCGACTCCATCGCATAGGTTCGCATCTCCTGTTCGCATCCCGCCTGCCCCGAATATGACCTCTGTGTCCCCTGCTTCTCAGCCGGAAAGAACTCCAAAAACCATGAACCCGCCACACATCCATTCCAAGTGATCGAACAGAACTCAGTGCCCATTTTCCAGGGAGATTGGGGTGCCGATGAAGAATTGTTATTGCTGGAAGGCGCCGAAATCTATGGGTTAGGTTCCTGGGCAGATATCGCAGACCACATCGGCGGCTACCGGAGCAAGGATGAAGTGCGAGACCACTACTACGACACGTATGTGAAGAGTGTGAACTTCCCGCTCGCGGCCCGCGCCGATCCAGACGATAGAGAATTGCAGGATTCAATCTCCAAAGAGGAGTTCCAAACACGCAAGAAGCGTCGCATCGAAGAGCGCAAAGATGCAGCCAAGGCAGCACCTCCAACGACACCGAAGCAGAAGCCGACTGCCAGTGTACCGGCATGCCACGAAGTACAGGGCTACATGCCGGGACGATTGGAGTTTGAGACGGAGTTCTTGAACGATGCCGAAGAAGCGGTGCAGCACATGACTTTCGAGCCCGGGGCTGGACTCAATGAAAACGGCGAGCCAGATGCAGAGACCGAGCTCAAGATGACCGTGGTTGACATCTACAACTCCCGCTTGACGGCGCGTACAGAGCGCAAGAAGATTCTCTTCGAGCACAACCTCCTCGAATACCGAAAGAACACCGCCTTAGATAAGAAACGGTCGAAGGAAGAGCGAGATTTGTTGAACAAAGCAAAGCCTCTAGCACGGATGATGAACTGCAAGGACTTTGAAGACGTCAACAAGGGCCTGGAGTACGAGCACAACCTCCGCCTAGCCATCTCCCAGCTTCAGGAATGGCGGCAGATGGGCATCGGTGACCTGAAAGCAGGCGAGAAGTACGAGCAGGATAAGCAACAGCGCGTGCAACGACTGCTTCCTCAAGGGTCATTTGACCGGTTTGCCAGCAACCGCCCTAAGCAGGCACAGCTGACAGAGACCCCAGCGGCAGCAATCCAGCTCACCACACCTGAATTGCCACTGCGACTGCAAAAAGCTGCCAATCCGCATGCACTGGCGGATCCTGCTGACGAACCATTGAACGATTTCGATCGCGCCTTCGCTGTCGATGGGGATGCGCCTCCCCCGCAGCCGGCAAAGGCGAAATACGTGGTGCCGCCACTTAGCGGGATGCCGTCATGGAAGCTGGACAATGACACTGCTGCCGACCTGCACCTCCTGACCAAGGAAGAGGCAGAGGTATGCAACGTTCTACGCCTGATGCCGAAGCCTTATTTGGTCATCAAAGACACACTGCTGAGGGAAGCAATGAAGCAGGGCGGCAACCTGAAGAAGAAAGATGCACGCGTTATTTGCAAGGTATGTTTCTTACTCGACTATTGAAATAAGAATCTCTTACTAACTCTGTTAGATTGAGGGCACCAAAACCAGCCGCATTTATGATTTCATGGTACACAGCGGTTGGATCAACAAGGCGTAGGTGCGCCAGATCCATTATACGCTGTAATCGCTTCTTAGCTTATTGATATCCAAATCTATTTGTGATTTTGTTCGGGAGCGTTTCTTTTTTGGCGTTCATAGGGAACTTGGGAGATGGGTGGATGTGTCAACATAAGTCGCAGGCAGAATAACACCTGTAATTCGCACAATTGTACAATGAACAGTAACCTACTATCCTATGTATCATCTAATCTAATGAAAATAGTCGATAAATATCACTTCTAAAGACAACCAACGAAGGGTGCAGTAATCATCCCCCACACTCCTCGGTCCTCGGCATAGCTTCTCCGCATCTACAAATAACCCCAACTCCCGTCGATCACTACTTTTCCATACCATTTCCTTTATTCATTTTTCCTTCTCCTCCCCCTCAATTAAAACAGATCTCCCAGCAAACCCCCAAGAAAACCAAAATGCCACCCTTCACAATCCAACCCCCAACCCCAGCCCACGCAACCCTCACCTACCCAGCACCCCACATCCTCCTCGTCACGCTAAACCGACCCCGCGACCTGAACTGCATAAACTCCCAAGGCCACGCAGACCTCCACGCAGTCTGGGAATGGCTCGACGAAGAGCCGAGCATGCGCGTGGGCATTTTAACCGGAAAGGGACGGGCGTTTTGCGCCGGCGCTGATCTAAAAGGTGAGCCAGCACAGCAGACCCACAGGTGTGACAGAGCCAGTACACAAAAGCGCACACAGACGCAGACCATCACTAGCACCCAATCTGCAAAAACCGACCCCCTCCAATCCATCCGCTAAACTCGCTAACTCCATCAGAATGGAACAACCGAACCTCGTCAACAACCTCAACGCCCAAACCCGCAATGCCAAACAGCGGATTCGGCGGACTAGCACGACGCAAAGGCAAGAAGCCAGTGATTTGCGCGGTGAACGGACTCTGTCTCGGGGGTGGAACGGAGATGATCATCAACAGCGACATAGTGATTGCGTCATCGCGTGCTGTATTCGGGTTGCCGGAGGTGAAGCGCGGGGTTGTTGCTCTTGCTGGGGCATTGCCGCGACTTGTGCGGACTGTGGGCAAGCAGCGGGCTATGGAGATGGTTCTTACGGGACGGATGGTTGGGCCTGTTGAGGCGGAGAGATGGGGGCTTGTTAATTCTGTTGTTGTCGTTGGTGAGGGGGTTGGGGAGGAGGAGGTTGGTAGGGCTGTTTTGGGGAAGGCTTTGAAGGTTGCTGGGGAGATTGCAGGGAATAGTCCTGATTCGGTGCTTGTTAGTCGTGAGGGAGTTAAGTTGGGGTGGGAGGGGATTGGGGCGGATGAGGCTACGGCGATGTTGAATGAGACTTGGGTTAAGAGGTTGAATGAAGGGGAGAACATTAAGGAGGGACTTCGGGCCTTTGTGGAGAAGAGGAAGCCTGTTTGGGTTGACAGTAAGTTGTGAGATTACTTTTAGACTGGGAGAAAAGGATTGAAAAGAGATTCGATGCTCCATTCGCTATTCATACTACAATTCATAAAGTCATATAAACACTGATCCCATTACTCCCGCGCCGTGTACCTGGTATTCGCGATATTCCATGCAAGTTGAATTTCAGTCAAAGCGAAATCAAATGCGCGGTTGCCCTGCCTCTCTGAAAAAGCGACGTTAGGATGTTGTGAGTGAGGCTGTCGTAAGGAAGAGGTGCCTACTTTGCGTCGGATTGTACGCCGTCCACGACCTTGACCACATGGGGGAAGAGGGTGTGGTCTCGGTCCAAGCCGGTCAATCGGACAGCAGCATCGGCAGGCGAGTTCTCCTTGAGGATCTTGGCCAGCTCCACACTCTCCTCGTCACCTTCCACATTCTGGAACCGCAGAGCCATTTCCAAAGAGCCCAGCAGTGACACGAACTTTCCGCCACGCTCGGCCAGCTGTGCAGCCGGGCCAATGAAACGCTCCTTGCGGGACACTTTGCGCATTGGGGCACGACCGACGCGCTCCACGGTGTCCGGGAGGTAGGGGTTAGAGATTCGGGTGATGATAGTCTCGACGTACTCTTGCTGCTCAGCGGCGCTGATTTCATGTTTGTCGACGATGAGAGAGGCTGTCTCTTGAAGCACATCACGGACAATGCTGCGGATGCGAGAGTCCTGGAGGGCTTCGGCAATGGTCTTCTTGCCGGCATTGTAGCCATAGTAGGCTGCGGTGGCGTGACCGGTGTTGACGGTGAACAACTTGCGCTCAATGTAGGGCTCCAGGTGGCCAACCCAGTGGATAGCTGGGATATCTGGGTGACCGAACTCGCCGAAAGGCGTCGACTCCACGGCCCATTCATAGAACTTCTCAATGCGCACGTTGAGGCCGCTGTCGGCGGCCTGGCCAGGCACAATACGGTCGATGGCCGAGTTAGCGAACCGGGCTCGGTCTGGCATAGAGCCGACACGGTCTTGAGCGGTGTTGTCTTTGATGAACTGGTGTAGAGTGTCAGTGGCTCCGATGGCGTTCTCACAGGCAATGACGGCCAACGGTGTGGCAGCGGTGCGGGCGTCGATGCCCTTGGCAATCACAGGAGCGATTAACTTGAGGATGTTCGGGCCCACGGCGCAGGTGACAACGGTGGCGGTTGAGATCTCCTTGATGACATCGCTCTCATGGGTCTTGGAGTTGATTGCACGGTAGTTGGTGATGGTCTTGGTAGTCTCACCCTGCTCACTGACTTCAGTGACCTCGTAGGACTTGGTGTTTTGTAGGGCAGTGATGATACTGTCCATGACATCAACGAAGACGACCTCATAGCCAGAAGTGTGAAGGAACTCGGCGACGAAGCCACGGCCGATGTTTCCACCACCGAAGTGAACAGCTTTCTTCTCCATGGTCGATATGGGAATGTGGAAGTAGAAGTAGAATTAAGAGTAGAAGTGGGTAGAGCTAGAGTAGAAGTAGAAGTAGTAGTGGAAGTGGGAGTGGGAAGTGAGAGTAGAAGTAGACAAGTAGATTAACTAAAGAGGAAGTCGCGTAAGTTGCAGTTCCTGTTGAAGGGGGAAAGTTGCCGCTATTTAAGGAAAGAGGGGGAATAGGGAAAGCACCATCAACCGTGGAAAAGCCCATATTCACGAATCTGTTCCTGTGGTCCCTGGAACTATGACGATGACTTCATATCTGGGCGGGACTAGCCTCCGCCTTGTTTTCAACCAGTAAGATGACATTATGAATACATATGTATGTTCTATATTATTCTGTTTTAATATTCGATAATTCTATAATTCTCTCTAACATTCTAAACGAGGATTATTGACCCGAGAGAGGTTACACTTCTTCTCCTCTAATGTCCGTGCAACCCCCATACTCCCAGCGACCTTGGAATTACCGCGCAATAGATAATACAAACATACACTATTCCTATTTCAGTAATTTATAGGTTTCATTTCGTGCCCATTCACAAGGCCTGAACCATTCACCGGCCAAACAAAAGAAAGGACCGGGAAAACCCGCCCATATTCGTCAAATACTTCGCGCTTTGACAAGGACCTTGGCAAATGTAGACTTCGGAGAAAATCAGCCGACAAGCCCGGGAAGATCTATCGGAGTACAGTGGTCCTCGGAGTCTGAGCCATTATTCGGAATGTGTTGAGAATGCATTGAATGGTTGGTATGAGGTATAACATGTCGTTACTTCAAGAATATTCGAGACTATTCACGATAGTCAATAGACCCTCAACTGATACCCACTATGTGGTGACGTCGGATGAACGGTCGATAACCCCGACCCATTTTTTTCCCACTTAGTCGCGGCCAAGTCTGATCCAGCCGAGGTGTTTATTTCGAAGTGTGTCCATTGCCTTCCACGCTCTAGCTCTAGGCCCGGAGCAACTTAGGAGATTGCTGCCTGGTTGCACTGCCCAACACATATCGTAGCCCCTGGAAGTTAGGGGGAAAAAGCCTAACCTTCGCGATACCGGGCCCGGCCATTGGCCCAACACCAGAACCCTCAGATATCCCGCAAAAGCAAGTGGCTGGGCAACTTTGCAATTTCCCTTGAAACGATTTCTAGCTGGATTGGCTATTCTATATTGGAATAATCTTAAGGTATCCCTAGGGTGGTATCCTTAATATGGTATCATTCGATTCATAAATGGCTCTCTATCTACTATGGGATGGATTATATTCGTTGCGAGTTTCCCCGACGTCCGCCCCCCGTCTGAAACCTGCGCTCTCCGACTGGCTACCACCACCGTTCCCTTCTTGTCTCCTTTTCTTTTCGGGTACTGATTACCCCTCTATATCCTTTGAGACGGGCGCAGGCGCATGCGCAGCCCGTTTGTGAATGAAGACATTCAAAAAGCAAGAAACACTACCGGCGAGCAACAGCCCCACCGCGGCCCAACTCATCCCGAGGAATCTCTCGCCGTAATGGGCCGACACGTTCGAGCCCTTGCCGTGAGCATTAATTAAAGCGACGAATTCGAAAGCGATAACAGTTGCGATTATGGATGCGATGCTGATACTAAAAGATCCGAGCTGATTAATGGTTATGTCAGCCGTTTGCCGTGTTCTGGGGAAATCTGAAATCCGAAATGCACCACGCTGAACTGGGAAGTGCACCTGCACAGACGATATGCAGAGACCGGAGTTTATGTAGGGGGTAACTCCACAAGATCGTGTGTCTGTGTCTCTGTAACTCACCATGAAAAACGAAAATTCAAATAGGCCCTGGCCTGCGCGCGGAGAGAGAGTCGTCCATACTCGTACGAGGATCACTGCGCCCATCGCGCCAACTCCGATGCAGTACATCACGGCCATGACTTGGCTTGTCATTCTGAAGGCGTGGAAATCATCGCTGATCACGCGCGGCCATCCCAGGTCCTGGCTGGAGGTGATCTCCTTCGGCCAGGCTTGTGTCGGGTCAAAAGAGGATAGAATCGTGCGGTTCGAGCATTCAGTCATGTTGCGCGTGACTTCGGTGCCGGGGTCGAGCGTTACCAGTGTTCCCTGGCAGTAGGACAAGACATGGATGGAATAGAAATCATGGGCTCCACTGTCGGCGGTTCCTGCAGTGCCTGCGGGTGTATAAAGCTAGATGGATAGACGGCGCCAAGTCAGTCTTCTGCATCTACCTGCCAGTTTAGAGCGCAGTTGGAGACGATCGGACTTACCGTCAAGAGTTCCACGTCTTGGAGGAAGTTTCTCTGCGTCCCCGCGAAGAGACATAGGAGGGTGAGTATAAATGCGATGAACGCTGTCACCGTCGGGAATAGGCTCTTGAGGTCCAGCATGGTGGATTTGATGTATGCGTTTGTCTAGTTCTAGTCTTCTGCAAGATATAGTTGGATTCAGTATGCAGTATCTGGGAATGACCGCAGATAATGATGGGAAAGCTCGATATTCAATGGGAAGATACCGGAATCTGCGATTCTCGCCCTCTTCACGATCCTTATATACATACCATACTGGAAGTCGGGAGGATCGGGAGGATCGGGATCTTTTCTCACGATGGCTTCATTCCAGGCGTGGGCTGTTAGAAAGGGGAACACATTTATTCCGCGTATATATCGAGACTGGATTTCCGTGGAATGTATGCATTACACATGATCGTGTATGGAATAAAAGGCCTATAGTATTGGAAATGTAAGAAGTCTGGAGTCGCCCAGGTATGATGGCTGGGGAAGGGAATGAGTGTGGTCCTGCGCACTTCAGGAATGCTGTTACCAGCCACGAAGGATCTTGCATGTCGAGATCGTACTAAAATTTTATTCGTGGGATCCGGCATCGATAAATTGAATTAGATATGAATTGGTTATGAATTTTATCTATGGGCTGGTATGGGAAGATTGCGATCTCAGAGATGAAGGGATGTGCCAGGTTATATATATATTGGAGCCCAAGAAATTTGACGTCAGTGGCAGGGGACTTTACACTTATGGCCTTAGCCACTTCCTAAATTGACAGCGGTAGTATAGCCCTTTCCGAGCATTGGTTCAATGTAGAAATTTCGGTGTGCCTCGACACAAAACCCTCGAATCCTCAACCAGTTTAGATTCTTCAGTGCAACAGATTCAAAACTTACCTGGATAATCTGATGGAAAATAGCAAAGAGACTGTAAGCATTGCTACGCAGAGACTTGGTTTATGGCAGCCACGTTCTTTTGAGGGGCCAAAGGGAGAGAGGGAGGAAAGGGTCAAATACTATCAGCCTCACCTACTGCCTTTTCTATGCATTAGTAAAACAGGTGATATTGAGCTGATAAATAACAAGCCGCACAAGACCGGCCTATAAATAGTCCAGGTCAGAATTTGGGCGGGGTAGGGCGGTAATATCCCAATATTGACTGGCTGAAACGCGGGCGCGTAGACATCTTCCCTGGATAGCGCGATAGATCGGGCTGACTTAGTGCTGAGCCCACCCAATGCCTAGAGTCGAAGATGTCACCTGATAGTGAGGCTGAAGATGGGCCACAAATATGGTAATAGGGTGCCGACACCCTTCTTCTGCCCGAAACCTAAATATTGTGTGCATCGTATGTTGACAATGAGCTCTATATCATTTGGTGACGAGAACTCAGGGTTCCAGGTGGGGGTCAACCACGGGCCGATATATATTCCAGCGGGTAAGTTCCAAACAGCCTAGAAATAAGGCTCAGGTCGTGCTAACAAATAGTGACTTCCACTTCTAGAGCAACCAGAACCCCGCCCAGAGCCTCTGTCAACCGTGCCTTTCCCGCATGATCCAGACTTCGTCAGCCGCGATGGACTCCTTGATCAAATCCACGAAAAGACCTCGATCCCGGGGTCTAGAATAGTTCTCGTTGGTCTCGGCGGCGTTGGGTTAGGTCAATCCAGGCTTGGAGGTCCATTCAAGGCTGACTTTGGAACAGAAAATCTCGACTCGCCATCGAATACTGCCACCGAGTCCGGCAGCAATCGCTCGACACCTGGGTTTTCTGGGTTCATGCGAGTAATGCCGCGCGCTGCGAGGAAAGTCTCCGCAACCTTGCCGATCGTGCTAAGATCCCCGGGCGCCAGGACAGGAACGCTAATATATTTCAACTCTTCGGGAACTGGTTGCAAGACGGGAAGATTGGAAAATGGATTCTTGTGCTTGATAATGTCGATGATGACGAACTCCTTCGCAAACCGTTGGCTGCTTCATTGGAGGCCCAAGCAAACACCAACAAGCGTGCCCCGATACAGCCACCGCTGAGGTACCTTCTCGAAAGCTCGAATGGCTCTATCATTATCACGAGCCGGAATAAAGGAGTAGCATCGGAGATCGTTGGCCATAAGAACAATATGATCGACGTGCGACCAATGAGTACAGCCGAGGCGCTAGTTCTCATGCGGAAGAAGCTTGATGAATGTACAGAGGGAGAGGAATTGGTTCAGCTAGTGGAGGAACTTGAGTTTATGCCACTCGCGATTGTGCAAGCGGCTAGCTACATCAACCACCGTTCACCCGGATGCTCGGCATTGCAATACCTCGAAAAGCTTCGGCAGAGTGATCGGCAAGCCACGAAACTTCTTAATCACGAGGGGAGACACATCCATCGAGACTGGGAGGCGAAAAACTCTATCGTACTAACTTGGCAAATTTCGTTCGACCATATCCGACGAATCAGACAGTCTGCGGCTGACTTGCTATCTCTTATGAGCTTTTTCGACCGACAGGGAATCCCAGAGGATCTATTACGAGTGCAAGGCATTAGGGGAAAATACAAAAATTTAAGTTCTCCGGAGGAAAGTGTGGGCAGCTCTAATGAAGAGGACGCGGACAGCTCGTCTGAATGCGACCTAAATGACGATTTCGAGAGTGACATTGCGACCCTTAGGGACTACTCTTTTATTGCTACCAGTGAAACTAGCATGGTGTTCACGATGCATCGGCTAGTGCAGCTCACGGTACGCACGTGGTTAAAAGCATATAGCCTGGAGGAGGAGTGGAAGGATCGATCTATTGACAAACTATACGCTGAATTCCCGACCGGTGAATATGAAAATTGGGAGAGGTGCCAATCACTTTTTCCCCATATTAGATCAGCGGTGTCACATCGACCAAAATCGCAAGACTCTCTACGGAGCTGGGCAGCTATACTTTACAGGGGGGCATGGTATGCAAGACAATGTGGCAATATCTCGGATTTACGGGAGATGGCATATGCGTCGAGAAAAGAGAGGATGAAGATCGACGGCGCTGAAAATAAAGACACTCTTGCTAGCACTGCAATGTTAGCAGTAGCATACCGGCTAGAGGGACAGTGGGAAGAGGCGGAGCAGCTCCAGGTTCAGGTCCTAGAGACTTGCAAGACGAAGCTCGGCTCGGGTCATCCTGACACGCTGACGAGCATGGCCAACCTGGCGTCGACATTCTGGGATCAGGGTCGATGGGAGGAGGCGGAACAGCTTCAAGTGCAGGTCGTGGAGTGTCGCAAGACGAATCTCGGCTCGGACCATCCTGACACCCAGACGAGCATGAACAATCTCGCGTCGACGTACTGGTACCAGAGTCGATGGGAAGAGGCGGAGCAGCTCCAGGTGCAGGTCATAGAGATAAGCAAGACGAAGCTCGGCCCGGACCATCCTGACACGCTGACGAGTATGGCCAACCTAGCGTCAACATATAGCAAACAGGGCCGACGGAAGGAGGCGGAGCAGCTCGAGGTGCAGGTCTTGGAGACGAGCAAGACGAAACTCGGCCCGGACCATTTCTCTACGCTGACGAGTATGGCCAACCTAGCGTCAACATATAGGAAACAGGGTCGATGGCAGGAGGCCGAGCAGCTCGAGGTGCAGGTTATAGAGACTTGCGAGACGAAGCTCGGCAAAGACCATCCTATCGCGCTGACGACTATGGGAAATCTAGCGTCGACGTACTGGAACCAGGGCCGATTGAAGGAGGCGGAGCAGCTCCAGGTTCAGGTCATGGAGACTCGCAAGACGAAGTTCGGCCCGGGTCATCCCTCTACGCTGACGAGCATAGACAACCTAGCGTTGATGTTATGTAATGAGGGCCGATGGGAAGAGGCGGAGCAGCTTGACGTGCAGGTTTTGGAGACTCGCAAGACGGAACTCGGCGCGGACCATCCCGACACGCTGACGAGCATGGCCAACCTGGCGTCAACGTATAGGGACCAGGGCCGATGGGAACAGGCGGAGCAGCTCGAGGTGCAGGTTTTGGAGACTCGCAAGACGAAACTCGGCGCGGACCATCCCGACACGCTGACGAGTATGGCCAACCTGGCGTCGACGTTATGGAACCAGGGCCGATGGGAAGAGGCGCAGCAGCTCGAGGTGCAGGTCATGGAGACTCGCAAGACGAAACTCGGCGCGGACCATCCCGACACGCTGACGAGCATGGCCAACCTAGCTTTCACGTGGGAATCTGCAGGCCAGCATGCGAAAGCAATTTATTTGCTTCGAACCTGCGTGGTCAAGCAACAACGAGTTTTAGGCTCAGCTCATCCTGATACTGTGTCGAATGACAATACGCTGCTGGAATGGGAAACTGCGCATCTTACTATGAAAGCATGAAGCGTTCATCATTGCTCTGCTTTTCTCGCATTGAGTTCGTCTCGCTCTACTGTATTTCATTGTCTAATTTTGTTACGATTCACTACGATCCTCCCTAGCAACCATGCATTTGACAATCCATTGTTTCTTACAAGTGTAAAGTACACTGGTTGTAACGGTGTTTTGAAACAACAGTATTGTGTAATTTTGGCATAACAGCCCCTGCATCGATACTATCCGTGTTAAGACTAGCGTGTTTCGGACAAGGGTTCCAAAAACAATCTTCTTGCGCAAAGCATGGAAGCCAATTTCGAATATAGCTGTAGTATTCTTCTTATAGAGACTAATTCTTGCCAAGTCCAAGTTTCAGGGGGAGGCGCTCTTATACCTCTTCGTCCCTGAATCATGGTGGTCAAGATGATGTATATAGCTACCCTCCGAGTCCTCTTTTGGCATATATAGTGCTTAGCATAATCATATAGTTTATCCCTAGAGAGGACCGCCAAGAACTTAGGACAAAGAAGCTATATATATAGTAGGGTCCTAGAATAAAATTCTACAACGTTTTTCCTTTAAATTTCTAACTATAGTCGAAAGTCAGTATATAAGCAGCATGAATAATACCGAGATACCGGTGTTATAGATAGTAGGAGGAGGTAGGGAATGGCGAGGAAAATGCGGAGGAAGGTTCAGCCAGGAGGCAACGGATGGTTAAATACTAGCTAGAGGAATATGAACTTGTGTAAGAGGAAATTCATAACCAGTTTCTGACCGCAGTCACAAACATAGTATTTGCCATAGATTACTGAGGGGCCACCTAGGCCAGTTGGAAGTTGAGGCTGGCTCACTAGGTGGCTCAGGTCGGCCATAGTGGGCGTTTTGCATGGAGGGTGGTTCAGGCCGGCCATGGTGGGATTTTGCATGGAGGGTGGCTCTGAGGGGCCATCTGGGCCAGTTGGAAGTCGGGCTTGGCTCACTGGGTGGCTCAGGCCGGCCATGGTGTGTAGCTCAGGCAGGCCATGGTGGGCTTTTTGCATGGAGGCTGACTCTGAGGTGGCTCAGACAGGGCATTGTGGGATTTTTGCAAGGAGGCTCACTCCCAGGGGCCACCTGGGCCAGTTGGAAGTTGAGGCTGGCTCATTAGGTGGCCCAGGTCGGCCATAGTGGGGTTTTTGCATGGAGGCTCACTCAGAGGTGGCTCAGGCCAGCCATGGTGGGCCTTTTTGCATGGACGGTGGCTCTGAGGAGCCATCTGCGCCAGTTGGAAGTTGGGCCTGGATTACTGGGTGGCTCGGGTCG
The DNA here is from genome assembly GCA_911456345.1 of Penicillium egyptiacum. Taxonomy (NCBI): domain Eukaryota; kingdom Fungi; phylum Ascomycota; class Eurotiomycetes; order Eurotiales; family Aspergillaceae; genus Penicillium; species Penicillium egyptiacum. The sequence continues at coordinate 2,042,000 of CAJVRC010000843.1, forward strand.
GCCATGATGGGCTTTTGCATGGAGGGTGGCTCTGAGGGGCCATCTGGGCCAGTTGGAAGTTGAGCCTTGCTCACTGAGTGGCTCAGGCCAGCCATGGTGTGGTTTTTGCATGGAGGCTCACTCAGAGGTGGCCCAGGCCAGCCATGGTGGGGTTTTTGCATCGAGGCCAGCTCTGAGGTGGCTCAGGCCGGCCCTGGTGAGCTTTTTGCATGGAGAGTGTCTCTCAGATGGCTCAGGCAGGGAATGGTGGGGCTTTTGCATGGAGGCTCGCTCTGAGGTGGCTCAGGCCAGCCATGGTGGGCTTTTGCATGAACGGTGGCTCTGAGGGGCCGTCTGGGCCAGTTGGAAGTTGACCCTCGCTCACTGGGTGGCTCACACCGACCATGGTGGGCCTTTTGCATGGACGGTGGCTCCAAAGTGGCTCAGGGAGCCATGGTGGGCCCTTTGCATGGAGGCTCACTCTGAGGCAGGCCATCGCTGAACAGCATGCCGCACATTTGCTATCCATTCACTGTAATAAGCCCTTTGGTTGCCTCCTCGGTGAAGAAACAATCGATATGTAATTATTATAGCAAATACTGAGGAAACAAGGAAACACTCGTCCACTACCGATCTGGCGGGTCTATTATGTATATCCCTGTACGGTCCACGGGTAGGAAATAGCGGCATACCGGACAACTAGTATTTGATTGGTTGAGCAGTCAACTCGGTTGGGGTTTCCATGGCTGGCCTGGCAGAAAATCATTGATATAACAGCACCTATAGATCTATCATAGATCAATCTATCATACTGCTCTAAATATCGCATGTCACGTGCTGAAAGCCTTTTCGTATGAACGACGCTTTTTTTTTACCGTTGTTCTAAGGTCTACAGCTATCCATTTCAAGGAATAGATGGTTCTTCTAGCGATAACATTAAGAAGAAAAAAGAAGAATTTCCAAGAAGCCTTCTAGAATGATTCTAATACAATATCTCTACATAGTTATAACATCATGGGGTAGGGAAATAGATTAGATATAATTTAATAGTATGCCCAGGTGAAGGGAAGAGGCGAACAGTGCTGAGTTGATATGACCAAAAGAGGCGGAGAGCGAGGCGGTGAATTAGTCAATGTGCTGAACCAATCAAATGCCCGCTGTCTTATGTGTCGCTATCCCCAGCTGTATTCTTGGACTATGCAGATGTGGAAGTAAGGTGGATGAAGATCATCAATCTCATCTCCACTAAGTGTGACAAACTCACCAACACCTACCCGGTTTTTATGGGCATCACTAGATAGCAAATTTTCACCGGATAACAGATTGTTGGTATTAGGTATCTTTTCTATGGCAACTCCATACAAAAGATACATCACCACAACAGAGATCAAACATGACATCGATTTTCCCCTACTCTCAGACTAATTTGACAGAAAAATAAATGAATGAAGATCCAAGATAAGTCTGATTTAATCAATTTACTGCTGAGTTTGATCCAAATACATTATATAGAGGTGTACAGTTTACCTAAGAAGCACCACATCTATATCAAAGTTTAGCCATTTTCTTACTTCACGCAATTCTTACTGAACCTGATACTAAATACATGTGTAGTAATTGAGTCTTCATTTACACTATATATATCTTCTTATATTCTCCCTAACTATTTTGATGGTCAAGAAAATTGAGATTACAACTATGTTGTGTCTATGTACCTTTCGTATAGAATTGCTATACAAAAGATACCTGAGCTTTACAATTTGATCTGGTGGTGCCCTTGGCAGTCATTGATGGGCTTGCCACGGCTATCTATGATTATTTTACATTTCTTACGTGTCCACGAGAAACTAGATAGACATTCGCCAAAGGGTAATTGCACGCAATAGATATTGTATATTCGGATTTTGATGTATCCGGCGACAAGAGATATGTGTATGTTTCAAAGAGATCCCCGAAGGTGCTTTATTTACGAGCAGGAACTTCCGTCCTGCTAGCCCAAAGTACCCCATTCTGCAGCCATCTATCGTCGCTCATGCAGAAGGACTTGCTTCACTCTAGAAAGCCAACCCGAGGCCAGTACAGCTTGTTTGGCTCACTATTATTAGAAACCAGGTAAACCGAAGATAATTAATTTGTCGTAACTGTCTGAACGCTGGATCGGCGGAACGGATCAACGCGTAAGTAGGAGCATGCGTGTAACTCCAAAGGCTGGTATTTTGTTGCCTGCCAGGATCGTCGTCGGGAATCATACTTTGTACAGGCAAGTTCCCTGTTGGTGTACGGAATCTTTGAACAAGCCATAGTGCTGAGAGTTTTAGTGTTGGATTTGCCAATCATTCAATCTATCTCACTTTGCATTCATGCACTTTGACGTCGCCCTCTCCTTATCACTAGACATATCAACTTACATTCTGTTCGCTAAACTAGGGGCCGTATCCTTTGCGAAATCCACCAATTTCCCAGTGTTGTTGAGCTGGAATTGGGAACTTCGTACATTGGCCTCTGGAAAACCAATTTAGGATGTTGGAGATGACATTAATGTTATAGGTGCATTAGTCACAGGCGGTTGTACAGGTCGCCATATCTAATGTTAAGTTGAACCCTCCAGAGCTGAAACATCGGATGATTATACATCTCGTTTTTCCTATCACCTGTTCATGGGCGAGTTAGTCCGTGGCAAACCGCGCCATAAGCATAGTGTAGACCGACCTCAGGAGATTACACAGAAGGAACTTGCAATGCGACGTAGGTCAGACGAAATTGATAATGGCACAGTATGATGAACCGAAGGTTAATATCTCACTCGTCTGACTGCGCTAATAATCTCGCTAAACGCCACTTCTCGTAAAACCATCCGCGCACATAGCTTTTATAGTGCCCTATAGTGCCCTATAGTGCCCTATCGGGGACGGTAACACAGCCACGTGAATCAACATGCAAGACAGAGACATCAAAAACAAACTTAGCAGCAACCCAACTTGGAGATTTGGAATTCTGCTCTCAGTGCTTATGTAATAGAAGGCTAAAGGCAACCTAGGTATCTATGTAGGTACGGAGCACTCCGTATAATCCTTGCAATGAAGCCGGATATAAGGGCTGCAGGGTGCCATGTCCCGAGTCCAGACACGCACAACACAGATTATTGATTATTCTAAACGTGCACGGGTCTGTTTGAGTGGCTGTATGAGGTTCGGAGATACCGAACACTATATACGTACCTTGGTTATTTAGTCGACTGGTATATGTAGTACCTGCGACGTAGTGTTGTGTACTCCGTATCCGTACCCGTCGTGAGACGACACGCTCCGAAACCACAGCATTTGTAGACAAGTTCCTAATGGGGAACACACAGCAGCTGGGAATACCAGGGCAATCTTCCAAAAACGGTTCGTTCTTCTAGAAGTCAGCTAATGTATACAGCCTGCAAGGGCGAAGTTCCAGAGAGAGCAGCCAATGAGCAAGATGAAATACGACATTGTAAGCAAAGAAAGTCATCTGCCTTCATTGGCCAGCACCATGAGACGTTGGGCTAGTGGCGCGCCCGAGATCATCCAGGTATCCACGCAAAGTATAGCATGTAGCGCAGCCCCTGGGAGCTGAAACGGAAAAGGGGGAAATTAAGCGAAATCTGTCTGCAGGGCGCATATGATATGCAAGGTGCACCATTGGTGGGGTACAAGAGTTCTCAGATGCATTCCCGAGTATCCGAATGTAGGGGTGTTGCCCGAGACATATCAAACCACGCGTGCATTCCAAAGTCGGAATCTTGTTTCTGACAACTGACCACGCGAAATGTGAGCACGTGCGTGCCATCATCAAATCCAGCCCTAGGAGACCAAGCATTGTAGAAGCTCACTTGGCGACGCCCGCCGGGAAGCCTATTATTGCTTGACGGGCTTGGAATTGCTTGGAATTTCTTGGGATGATGTGAGATACCAAAGCAAGCTTTAGCCAAGATTCTGGAAGGTTTTGACGCAGATATGCTCGCATGCTTCGATTCCAGACGCGTTTTTGGCCCAAGATGGTCGATAGTACACAATTTTAGTTTCATTCGAAACAGATTTTGCCGGGCAACTCGCGTCGATAATAATCTAGTCCATGTCATCTTGTAGATACACCGGATAGATCGGAATGTAGGACAGCAGCGACACGCAACGTGAGAACACGTGTTGAAGGAAGGTTCAGGTTTCGAGGGAAGGTGTGGAGGATGGAGCTGCACATGGTCAAATGCTGCACGTTCATTGGTCAAAGATTATGCATAGAGGATGTTGGGGTTGTCGACTAGCGCCGAACTGCCTCAGCCACTACGTCAATATTCAATGGCCCAGATGCGGGCCGTTTCGGTACTGAAAGTGATTTTGGGAGAGAGATTGCTCTCTTGCGTATTGTACTCCGTAGACATCGAAAAATTGCCTCCGTCAAAGCGTAAATGATATTATGATATTCCCCTTGAATCCAAGATGACGACCGAGCGTCTGGTTACGGCGGGTGCTACTTTTGCCCGTGGCGTCCCATTGGCATCCCATTGGCATAGCATTGGCATTGCCTTGGCATGAAGTTTAGCTAATAATTGATATTTCAGTCTATATGTAAATCTTGTACATTGGAGATGCTTTATAATTAACGAACAAATAATGTTATATTGTAAATACTCCGTACATATAGGAGTAATTATTATCAACATCGAACTGAAACGGTGAACAGAATTTATCCCCCCGCGAAAGTTTGGAAGATCTGCCTCGAACCGAAGGCGGTGTCCACCAGAATTGGAATTCTGCACCCACGTGCACAGTTGATTGGCTCCCGGCATCCCCATAGAAGACCCACCTAACCCACTTCAATCCACTAAAAGTAGAAAATCTGCTTCCGGAACCAAAACTAGCAATAGGAGGACCAAGATCCGCGCCGAGAGAGGGCCCTGACCCCAAGACAGTGGTTGTCGCCTTCCGACCTTCCAAGCTTTTTCCTTTTGTTGGCCGATTTTTTCTGAGTTTAAGTGGAGACGCTGATTGTACCGTCGCATGTCTTCCACGCTCCGGTTCGCTCACTTCTCGCTTCTTCTTCTTCTCACCTTCTACATTTTCCTATACTTAAGAAGTCAATCGCCACTTTCTTGGGTTGAAGTTTCACCTTCCCCAACTATTGTGGTCACTTTGACTCTTCTTTCCGCCGGAATTGAACCCGTTACCAGGCAAAGTTCCTGCTCACGCGACACCTTTCAGTGAACGCTCCCACCATGACCGACTTTGGTCCTCGCGCCCCTCATGGGCCCGACATGTCGGGAGACCATAACCCGCTGGAGGATATGGATATGAACGAGAAGGGTGCCTTCGATTCCCTCATTCGCCCCGATGACAGCTACACCCCCGAGGGCACCTACTGGGCTGATCTCCCGCTGTGGAAGAAGATCACATTCGTTACCTCCTACAACAACATGGAAGCAAAGAGAGAGCTGAGTGATATCTGGAAGATGATCAAGGAGGACCCTCTTTCGCCCGTCTCTTACTACTTCCGCAACATGGTCCTCCCTGGTGCTGGTCTCGGTCTGGAGGGCTACGTGCTCTTCTCTATCGGCAATATCAAGCCTCTCTTCCAAGCAGCCTTCCCTGATTGCTGGAAACACGCCAAGACCTGCAGTCAGCAGTGGATCTACGCCATCGACTACCTCGAGATCATCGGTATCATCGTGGGTCAAATACTGGTTGGAGTCTTGGGTGACTGGTAAGCTACAATTGTCCTACATGTGGGAACGGGGCTATACTAACGCGCGACTAGGATTGGCCGTCGATGGGGTTTGATTCAGGATGCCGTTATCATGCTTCTCGGTCTTGTCATGTTGACTGCCGCCTGGGGTGTGACCCAGAATGGCTGGATCATCTGTTATGCTTGGTGTCTCTTCATCTACGGTATCGGTGTTGGTGGTGAGTACCCCATGACTGCCACCAGCGGTATGGAAAATGCCGTCGGCTCTGGAAAGGTCTCCACCAAAGAAGATCGCCTGCACCGTGGCCGCAAGGTCACCAGTGCCTTCCTGATGCAGGGCTGGGGTCAGTTCTTCAACCAGGTTCTGCTTATCATTCTCCTTCTCTGCTTCCACCACGGCAGTGGTAACAACCCTTACTCCACCGTCTCTGTTCAGTGGACCTACCGAGTTTCCTTCGCGATTCCCGCCGTCGGTACTTTGTGGCTTGTGTACTACCGTGCCTACCACATGAAGGCTGCTAGCAAGCAGCTTGCCGTTGCCAAGAAGAAGGCTTCCGTCACTGGTTATGATGCCGAGTCTCTGAAGTTGACCTTCAAGTACTTTGGATTCCGCATGTTCGCAACTGCTGGCGGTTGGTTCGCCAATGATGTTTTCTTCTACGGCAACAAGCTCTTCCAAAGCGAGTTCATCAAGGTGATCAGTCCCGAATCTCACTCTGTCATGCCCACCTGGTTGTGGAACTTGGTCAATGTCGGCGTTTCTCTGTGCGGATACTATATGGCCTCTTTCTTGATCGACAACAAGCTGTACGGTCGCAAATGGATGCAGATCATTGGTTTCATGCTCTGCTTCATTCTCTTCATCATCCCTGCTTTCAACTTCGAATACTACCGCCGCCCTGAGAACATCAAGTCCTTCCAGACTATGTACTTCCTGAGCTCTTTCTTCAACCAGTTCGGTCCCAATTCGGTCTCCTTCCTGGTCGCTGCCGAGGTTTTCCCCACACCTATTCGTGCCTCCGCTCACGGTATGTCCGCTGCCTGGGGTAAGGCCGGTGCCCTTTTGGCCGCCGTCCTGTACAACTACATCGATACCCAGACCAAGTTCTACGTTGTGCCCTGGTTTGGTCTGGCCGGTGCTGTGATCACTGCGTTCTTCCTTCCGGACACCACCGGCCTCGACCTGAAGGAGCAGGAGCGCCGATGGCAATACCTCCGCCAGGGTCGCGAGCAAGACTACCACGGTCCTGCCGTGCACCCCAAGCACCTGTCATGGTATGAGCGCTACGTCCTGCGCAAGTCCCGCTACTATGATGCCGAACTCGACTACCAGCAGAAGGTCGAGGATTACCGCGTCGAGTGGGAGACGGCTATGGCCGCCAAGTCCGCTGAAAAGGATTCTCCCGATGCTATGGACACTGATGACTCGCTTCTTGAGGGCCACGTGCACACATACTTCCACCGCACTAGCCCTATGTTCAAAGGCATGGAGAAGAATGTCTCTTCTAAGCAGGATACCTTCACCTTGCCTCCCCCTGCGGAGAGCGAGTCTGAGGATGCTTACAGCAATGAGAAGCACAGCCGTTAGTATGCTCGGTCCTCAGGTTATTGCCTGTGATGAGACCGTGGACCATTAAGCTAGCCTGGCTATGAATAATTCCCCTTTTTTTCAATTTTTCTTTTCTTTAAAAAGCCTATTATGCATATACACCGAGTCGCTTCTTCTTCATGCTCGCTATATGAATTGACTTTTTGCTTGACGCATGAAGCGGGCCCCTCGATACATGGATACATATTGACATATTGATACCACATTGCTACAATATTATTCTTGAAGACCATTCATCCAATACTTAAGACTCGTAGTCAACAACCTTCGGAAGAGACTAGATTTTGCAAGTCTAGCCTGAGGCAGCAAGGCTGACTAACGCTATATTTTCTGCCCAGGCGGGCACGCGGACATCGATCGAAATGGATGTATATGAATCTCACACTTCGTCAAATTCGATGATACCCCAAACATAAATCCCAAGAAAAACGACAAGAAAAGCAAGTAACATGAGACTCTTCGCCTTCGGCTCCAACGGATCAGGCCAGCTAGGCATCGGCCACGAGGAAGACGTCTCCACACCAACCCAATGTCTCTTCGAACAGCCAGAGACCTCACAAGGATCCCACATAACCACCATTGAAAACACCGACCTCACAGATGAATCTGAGATCATCACAATCGCAGCAGGCGGAAACCACACTCTCTTCCTAACGACCAACGGCTCCATATACGCCTCCGGCTGCAATGCAGACGGACGGTGCGGGCCGCACAGTGCAACCAAGAACATAAAAGAGCACGAGTCCGACAGCAACGGAAACATCCTGCGCTTTCGTCGAATGATTATCTCAGACTCAGTCTCCAACACAGAGATATCAAAATTCAAACACGTCTCCGCCACGTGGGAGGGCACGATTGCTGTAGCTTCCGTGCCACGAAGCAGCGATAACGTCGACCATGGACACATCCCCGACACAGAAGATCGAGTCTTTGTCTTCGGCTCCTCGCCTAAAGGTGAACTGGGTCTAGGACAAAACATCCCTGCCCCGGGAGCATGTATCCCCTCCTTCCCGCCACCGGATTTGAAAATCACAGCGCTGACGAGCGGGATGGCTCATTCGGCTGCTGTGCTTTCGAATGGGGATGTCTATGGCTGGGGGGCGGCGCGGAAGGGTCAGCTCGGGAGGGAGAATCGAGAGGCTAGGATTGCTTATTCTCCTGTTCGGATTTCGGTGCCGTTTTTTGCGGAGGCTGTTGCTTGCGGGAGGGAGTTTACGGTTGTTTCGGGGCGGGGGCGGTTTGTTGTTCTTGGGGATAGGGGTAATCGGTGGTGTATATTGAATATTCCGGAGAGTTTATCTTTGCGTGCAGGGCATGTTGGAGATCATTTACAGGATGATGAGCAAGGGGATTATGGAAGTTGCGGAGGTACTATTCCTTATCGCTATACTGGTATTCGGGCTAGCTGGCATGGGGTTTATGTACATGCTGCGCCTGAACTGGGACCGGTGGAACCGTCGATATCAAACGAGGCGTTATGCACCAGATCTCGATCAGTTGCACAGACTGACTCTGATTCTGATTTTGTCGGTGGTTCCATTGTTGCTTGGGGGCGCAATGATCGAGGCCAACTTCCACCGCCAGGTCTTCCGACTCCTGCTAAACTCGCTGTTGGTAGTGAGCATGCGCTTGCTCTCCTTGGAGATGGCCGAGTGGCGGCGTTTGGATGGGGCGAGCATGGGAACTGTGGGCCTGATACAGATTCCCAAGGGAACGTATCAGGTACATATAATGTGATTTCGCTCCCTGAAGCTATGGGCGCGGATGGGAAGGTCGTCGGGGTTGGGGCGGGGTGTGCGACTAGCTGGATGATTGTGACATGATTGCCTTTGGGACCTGGGAGCGCCGAGCGTCGCTGGAAACCCGCGCTGCCCTTGACAGGTGTGTTTGCTCAGTCAAAAAGACCATATTGGCGAACCTATCAATTATCAGCACACGTGTATTAAAGTGTCGCAAGAACCGGAATTACATACCTGAGATAAACGCTGTGTCGGCGGAAGACCCATCTCATCGTCTGGCTCTTCGGCATGAGAACCGTCCTGCTTCGAGAAGGAAGGCTCTGCATTGCGAATAGATGCCCCGAATGCGTCCTGGGCGTTTGGTTAGCCACCCATCTATACCCACCAGAGATGGAAAAAAAACCACATACCTGTGTTCCTGAAGCATCCCATCCAAGAATATCCTGCGGCTCCTCTTCTTCATTCATCTCATCCCACTGGCGGTCATCATCAGCAGGCACGAAAAGGCTGTCAAATTCCATCAAAAGCCCAGACGCCACCGGCCTATCTGCGCTAGGTTTCTGGCTCAGATTCTCCTGCGTAGATGACCCATTGAGAGGACGGATAGATCTACTTCGCGGTGGCGGCGGGGGCATCTGAGTGCTCGGTGTCACCGATGGTCGAGTATCGCGCGGCCTGGTCACTGAGATTGGGACAGGCGCGGGCGTTTGCCTTGGGATTGTCGCCCGTGTTGACGAGGGGACGTCTTCGCTATCTGCCTGGCCGCGGGTCATGACTGTGAATTCTGCGTTGACGCCTTCGAATCGGTATTCCAGTTGCAGGGGCTTGCAGGGTCGAGTGTACCGTGCTGTTACGGTTGCGTTTGCCGTTTCGGCGTGTGCAACTATGGCTTTGAAGTCTTTCAGATTGATCGCAACGTGCATGTTCTCTTCGACCAAGTACTCTTGGAAGTCGCGCTTGTCTGCTGCCACCGATGTATGGACTGGGTGCTTTAGTACTTCTGCTTGGGTGTTAGTCAACTAGATCTTTGAGACTCGATGGAGGTGAACTTGACATACCCTTGCCATCGGTGATTTTTGTTGTGAAGCTTGTGAACACCGCTCTGCCGGAATCAGAGTACATGTCCAGCTGCTCGGCAGATAAGCTAAAGTGCTCAATGAGCTGTTTGAGGAACCGTGGATCAGCAGTCCACATGCTGGTAGCTTTGGATTTGTCGAAGACGGCATGCTGAACAGCCGCTGGTTCGTAGGTCAACTTGTATGACTTGATCACGCCTAGATATAGTGTCAGATATATGCAATATAAGCCAGGAAAGACAGTTCGATGCAAGGGTATTTCACCTAGTCCACAGATCATCTTCACTGTCAGTCTACATTCAGTTTGCTGCAGATCTTCATGCAATTCCATGTCACAGCGTTCAACGGCTGTGTCCTTGTTTCTTTCAATTCTCCCGCGAAATACGGAGAGAAGTGCCTGGATTCGATATCAGCATAAAGCAGAGAAGATAATCACCCGTAAACCTACTGTAGGACACAAATCCAACTGTGGAGATAGGTCGATATACTCACTTTGTTATAGATCTGGCAGAAGAATCGTTCCAGCGAGACACTGCCACTCCTGCCATTATTGCTGGAGTTAAAAGAATACGCCTCAAAGAATACCCCCTTCTCGAACGCGAAGGAGGCAAACCCCGTCTTGGTGGAATTGAGGGCACTGAGGCGGAGCTGGGGTACAGTTAGCCAGAATATTTCATTTGCTGGCTTCCAGAATTTGGACTGAATTTATCACCCCCAAGGTAAGATAACTTACGAGGTCAGGCTCTGCTTCGATGGCGACTGTTTCGCTGAATTTGGATAGGCATATTAAGGCGTCGTGGAGCCGGACTAAGGCTGGCGGGCCTAGCGACAATGAGAGCGACGTCATGGCTGTGTTGGGGCTGCTTTGCCTCCTTATGGGTGTCAAATAGGTTTAAGTATGGAGTCAACCTGTAAATATCAGTTTATCTATCTCATTGAGCTCATGGCGCGCTGTTGGCTGTTCGAGATTCGGTCGAAGAAGAAGACGCGGACAAACACACGAGATTACATAAGCTATATAGACCCGTCCACAGGTCCATGGACTCGGGAACCCACCCTGGGTCACGAGGTCCATCTATGTATACTCCGTACTATATTTATTTCATACACGCCCACGGATTATCCTGCAGATTTTTAGTTACTTGAGACACTGGTCTATTTCAGAGTTTATGAGTTTCTCTATGGAGATAAGCATACTGCATCGGCTTCTTCCATATACTGTGTCCTTTGTCCTTCGTGTTCGGTGACTGTTAGGGCTTGCATCAGTATCACTCTAGTAGTAGACGGCTTAGACCCCGAAAACTGTAGTTTATGTCCAGATGGCTTATCTAGGTTAAGTAACAGGCCTGGATTATCCCAGCATGAGCAGTTAGCCGAACGAGAACAAAGAAGGCTCGTGCCGTGACGGATCGTCGTCTTTCGACATATACCAGGTCGTGTCTGTGAAAGACAATAAGAGGAATTATGAAGCCAAACTTTGTCTCCCAGAGACCGTCATGAACGAAATTTGTATAGTGATCCGCATATAGCCCTTCTTACGGCATTCTATCTGGATTGCGGCATCGATGGCACCACCCGCTCATTGACGATTTCGAGTAACTCGAAATAAAAGCGAATCTCGGAAGCCATAGAAGTGGGAGGTCCATGGTGAGCAAGGAAAGTGTTGCAAATTAATCGCAGCCTTTACTTAGCTAAACGCTCAAACTTGGCAGCTTTCCCGAGGTCATGCCGCTCGCTCTGGATGAGCTTGGAGAGACGCGAAACCCTACTTACGACTCCATTACAGCCCTTCTTTTAGCCCCTAAGCACCTACGATACACCTTAGTGACAGGCAGGACGGGCAGAGTAGTGAATAGCGAGAAATCCGCCAACGGCCAAAATAGGCGAAAAGCGTAGATCGGCTTGTGCTTATGACATAAGATCGGCAAAGGTTCATCCGGAAAACTGTACCCAGCCCTACAGTGACACCTCCTATGTGTTAACACCCTTTCCACTACCGCCTTCCTAAAGATCGCACCGCCTAGTCCTCCCGTCCATATTTCTTAGTCTTTGATTGGTAGGATTATGGCCGGCAGAATATGGTG
>CAJVRC010000843.1:2054247-2171088 GCA_911456345.1 Penicillium egyptiacum
TGTACATAGTAGTACGAGTACATACTCCGTACCCCGGGCAGGGGTTCAGATCAGAATTGCTTGTATTTATCCCCTTGGCTTGACCCTCTTTTGTTTCTTTTTCTCCGTAATCCTTCCGATTCGCCGAGCCTCAGCTCTATGGACTTTTATTCTGCTTTTTTTTAAAAAGCAATAGTGGGCCAGGGTAGTAATAATGTACAAAACAAATTACGTCGTATTCAGAAGTAAATGTAATTTGGAACATTTTGCCTCGGTCGAAAGGGAAATACTTCCAAAATGACAATGACAGTAATTAGATAACTTTTCTTCAACTAAACAAAGGAATAGTTAGTCAACGGTTTCTGTACTTGAAGGGCAACTTAGAATACCTAGTTCAGTACAATTTTCAGCCCACAATATCATGAACCACGGGATTGTGGAATATCCGGAAGATAAGTTGATAAGTTGATATTAAGAATTAAATCTACCTTACAATTTGGAAAAAGTCGAGCTATTCTCTTAGGAGATCGCTTCAAGTTTGCTATATCAAGTAAAGGATCGAAAAGCTGCACTTTCAAGGACTCTCTTTTAACCACACCATTCTTTATGCACTATGTTCTACGCCTAGGTGCATTTCTTGCCTATATAATGTTGGGGTAAGAAATATAAACGGAAGAAATTTTGATATAGGTACTTTTCGTACGGCGATCCCATACAAAATGTACTTATTGTACTTTGTACTAAACTAACTGTTGTATTGGCCCCCTGCGGCTCGACCCGTCAAGTGGAGAGGCAGGGCGTGTATTGGGAGGACCGTGTACGTATACATTGGGGCCAGGGCAGGTAGTATAGTCTACATGTATCATTTGTCCCCGGCCTTTCTCGGAATAGGAAATCTTTCCACATGCTTATTGACTTGTTTATAGGCAGGAAATATCCATGGATCTTCTGCCGTCCCAACCTGGACCTTGTTACTCTCATTCTCGCCTTCACAATGATTTTGAACCGCCTAATTCCCACTTCAGGGCTTTCAGCAATTACCTCGGTCCAGGTGCTTCGGAGTTTCCTTTTCTTTCTGCTCTTCTATGTTTTACTTATTATGGTGGCGCGCAGACAATCTTCCCGTGACCCAACCTCAATATTTTTCGATCCAACGAAAGCCTATGATCCTGTCTATTCGGCTATCAGACTTGAGCAGGCAGCTTTTTTTATCGATGCAGCAAACAATGATACAGAACCGCAGATACCAGGAGGTCCACGGCAGCCTAAATTTTGCCTGGGAATTGCCACCATTGCGCGAAAGGGGGCCAGATATTTCCAAGCTACTGTTGGCACATTCCTTGAGGGTCTGAGCGAGGAAGAAAGAGCAGAAATCCACTTGATTCTATTTATTGCACACACGGATCCGTCGCAGCATCCTGCGTATGCAGAGCCATGGCTATATAAGCTAGCAGACCAGGTGTTGCTATACAATGCCTCTGAAGTTGACGTTGATCGTATACGCTCCCTAGAAACAGACGACGCCAAAATAGCAGGGCGTGAGAAGGCTCTCTTTGACTATACATATCTCTTAAAGGCGTGTGCAAACATTGACACGCCATATGTTATTATGCTTGAAGATGATCTCGTCGCTTTAGATGGATGGTATCATCGCACTCAAACTGCTTTGTCCTCTGCCGAAGAACAGACTCGAGAAATGGGAGCGGCGAATTGTGAGCTTTACCTCGAATTACCTTGTTTTCCTTTACTAATAGCATTTCTTGCCTAGGGCTATACCTGCGTCTATTTTACACCGAAGAACTTTTTGGTTGGAACGCTGAAGAATGGCTTACCTACCTTCTATTTTCCATTCTCGTCGTCTGCCTCGTGGTCTGCGTTCTCCTGGTCTCCCGAAAATACAACGCCTATGCCCGCTCCGTTTTACCAAATATGACAATACTTCTTTTGAGTGGTATATTCACACCATTATTGATTGGGCTCTTTTTTGCCATGGGCCGAGTGACCGTGCTTCCTCGACCGAACGGCGTACATCAAATGTCCAAATTTGGATGTTGTTCACAGGCCTTTGTCTTCCCTAAGTCACGGATACCGGAACTTGTCGGCCTATACACATCTAAGCGTATCGGATACGTCGACACGCTCACTGAGGAATATGCAAATGCGAGAAATGAGATTCGCTGGGCAGTGTCGCCAAGCCTTGTACAGCATGTCGGGCGGAAGAGCTCTAAAGGTGCTCACAATGATGTTTCATCACACGTCAAGATCAAGTCTAAGGCAGATTTGACAGTTGTAGAGAAGCTTTGGAATTTCGAATTTGAGATGAACGATGCAGAAGCTTTGCGCGCGGAACATGATGCTGTGAAGGAGCGAGCAGGTTCTTAATTGTGGATATTACCATTTTTAGTGGCTTCCTCAACAACATCGGTTTCTGTTTTGGGATAAAGTACGAAGTAGGGTTGAATTTCTATAGGGGATTGGTATAGGTTCTCCCCCCCCCCTGGTAATGGGACCTCTATTAGTTCAACGGGTGTTTCTCTCTCTCTTCCCGCAATCTTTCTCTCCTTCCCTGTTTTTCCCCTCAGCTCTTTCTTCTTTTTCATTTTTTTTCCAACTTGCCATGGATCCGGAGCTTGAATCAAATATCAAATTCTTTGAACTCGACAGACCGTGAGATTCTCCCTACCTGTACAGCTTTCAAAACTGACAAATCTCAAAGTCCAAACACACCTAGGCTCTCCATGGAGATAGAGCCCAACAGAGTTATATCGATAGGGGTCATCATCACTATCCGTCGGGCGGAAGATGACTACAGCAATCCTTGCATCTTCCGCTGGAACTTCCTACATCATGGATGGGGTCCTTCTGGCTTTATGATCTTTCAGCGCACGCGGGACGGTCTAAAGAAGGCTGAAAGAAAGCATAAGTCGCCACCTCCCCAGACCTTTAGACGTACAGGATATGAAGTTGAGACTGAAGAGCTTCTTCCTAGCCAAACTCTCCGAAGAAATATAGGTCATCCGTATCCAGTCTGGGACCATTTGGTCGCTAGGGAGAGATATGAGCTGTTCTGGCCGGGGGCTGAACATGCCTTGTGGGCTTGGGGCACTTTACGCGAGCACTGGGATCAAGAAATTGGGGTTAACATGGGGCTATCCCGTGTCATCATCCCCGGAGGAGCCTGTTGTTCTCTCACCGGCGTAGAGGAGGAAGACCTTTCGGATTCTTAAACTGACGACCTTCGCGTGGAGAAATCCAAACGAATGTGAGAAACGTTTCAACGTGATTTCTCGTCTTCCTCGTGGCTGATGTACTCTCTTTACAGCCCTGGAACCCCCTGTATAGGTGTGTCTCTGGAAGGCCCATCAGCAATCTCTGAAACGGAAAGGCTCTGTATCACAGTGAAGATCACCTATGATGGTTTGACAAACGAGGATTGCGAGGCTGTCCATGCTGATGCAAAGCCAATCACCATCCATGATTACCCTTTTTATCGTGATAACTTTCGACTACAACGCCGCTGCCACGATTACGATCCGTTGAAGAATTCGGACGAGGATCCTCTGCAGTGGAAGGGTTATTTTGACGACGAACGGAACGAGGGTTGGATGATAGTGGATGAACCCGACGTTGAGGTCAACGTCACGGATTCTATATTTTTCCGCAGCCTCCAACCAGGGGAAAGTCTTATTAGACATGTTTTCCTTGGCTTTCTCGACTTGCACCCCAATACAGTGGTCGGCGACACATATCGATACCAGTACTGGGGTTGCTGTTGGACTTGGGGCGATCGAGAAGACCATGCGAAGACAGTAGTGAAATTACCATGTTGGCTGAATGATCATGTCGTTGACCCCGCTGATAATGATGGAAGGCCGGTTATAACTCATCCAATTTTGTCGAGTTCACCGTTGTTAATTGATTTGAAATGGATACTCTTTGGTCTTGACGTAAAGTCTAGGAACAAAATAGACATGCATTTGACTTATGCTTTTGCCTTTTCTTTTGATTCATCGGGAAAGGTACGTTCAAGTACAGTCATCCAAACTGAATCACAGCAATTGGCTATCTCCAGCCCCCATGCTCAAGGTGGGCTGTGTCAATATACAAAACAGCTAGTCTGAAGGCACCTACTCTCATGTATTCTCGCGTATGCATGGACTACCAGCGTGTGGCATGAATTCATCCGCAATACACCCCCTCGAATGGAAAGTCGTCGATGCTGTCAAATAACATTCTCATCTCGTCGCCATCTCCCATCATCATCCAAAGATCCCAGAGCGCATGTGTCCAACATTTCATCCATCCAGGAAAAGTGTCATACTGATCCACAATCGGCCATGCTTCAAGAACCTTCACGTATCGTAATTTTTTATCTATACGCATCGGCTCTTGCTATTCAACGTCCTCCGCGGATATACCTTGCAGCGTTTGTAGCAATTCTTCATCGACGATGATATACACTCGAAATTTGGTCCATCTGTCACGTTTGCCTTGAGCGTCCACCCATGCCTCAGAATGAGTGCGAATCGCATCGATAGATACCCCGTCAAAAGGCGGATCTCCATGATGGTGGACCGGTACTTGGTGCAAATTGCCTTAGCATCTCCTATTTGTACTGGACATACTGTATGAGTAATTGCCGTTTGATGCAGGCCTCGATGTACCTAATAGCACCTAGGAATAAAGTATCGGATTCGGAGGAGTAGGTGGTGCGATAGATGACATATCCCAAGTCCGGGTAACCGTAAAGTCTATTATTGAGCTCGTTCATACTCCAGGGCTTGCGGGTGGAGGAGCGGGAGGTGTATCGGGAAAGAAAGTTCCGCGCTCCAAGGTACTGACGCCAACGCCGTCTAAGGCCAACCGAGTTTACCAAGACAGTCCGGTCTTACCGGGCTTTGCATATACTTTCTCACTGTTCGTTTGTCCTTTTTTTTTGGGTTTTCTGCTCGCAACTGCCGCAAATGCATGTTGTAGAACGGGCTCATATCAAAAGGATGTTTGGACAGTGCAGATCTCAAGGCTCAGTTTAGGCTTCTATATATAACAGGTTTGGATAAAGTGGCAGATGATAATAAACGAGAAAAAAAGAAGAAATGTCGTAAAGCTTCGTCAAAAGGGGGTATACTGCTTGTGGCGTAGCAGATGATAGACAGTACAAAATTGGGGCAAATTTTGGGTGTCACATATTCAGATCCCACTATCCAACATCAGGAGCGTTTCCTGTGACGGGGTGTCCCTCCGCATCATCTCGTGCACTTTCCTCTGTAGCATTTATATTGATCCTAGGCCGTCCATTCAAGTCACGGTCTTGCTCCCGGCCCTGCTGGGGCAAGGGCTGTGGAAACTGCGTTTCCAGAAACCGTTGTCTGCGTCTTCCGGTTCGAACAGCATGCAGGAAATTAACCCCAACCTGGGCGAAGAAGATCACCAGGAAGGCGCCAATCACAAATCCTTGAGAGACATACGTTTCGTCTTTCTGCTCTGGTTGGCCAATTTCGCCGGTTTGACCAGGTTCGTTGGGTATCTGTGAGCTAATACTGGGGAACGAAAGTCCGGGGCCACTAAATGAGACCGAGACCGAGAAAGAAAATGGTGTCAATGAAGTGAATACATTCGGCGATATCGAGGTGAATACTCCTGACAAGGGCCTCAATAATAGAGGGATGATGCAGAAGATGAGAAGAGGGACGGATAGTCATAAGACAGAGTAGAGTGATGAGCGAGTAGACCTTATAGAAAATGTCAGAATGGTATCTAACGGAGAGAAAAGATGTTGAACTTACCAGTCTCGAGCTTCGAGTTGTCTCGCCCATTTTGCCGAGATCTTCAGTCTCTCTCGAACACTTGTGGCAGCGAGGATAGGATATTTCTCTTCTTCAGAGATGGGCAAAATGCTCGCAAACCACCATGGGAAGCGGGCTGCATCTGTGGGGATGGGTCCATATGCTAGCATAACGCGCGGGTGCAGCCAAGGAGCCCCAGATCTGCGCTGAGTGCTGATAAACTCTTTTGCCAAGAGGAGTAACTGTTGCGTTGACATTAAGTCTAACGGGGGATCAGATTCATTCTCTTCTGGCAGAGCATTTACGCCGTCTGTTGAGGTTTCCATCGACTCGAGCCGCTCCTCCTCTGCGAGCGAGATATCATCTACGCGCTCTGTTCTGGCAACAAAATAGCCATCCCGCATTGCCGAGTCGACTATCCTGAACCGCGACACGCCTGTAGCCACCACAAGACTGCGACCATCCGGAAGCAACTCATATCGCTCGATCATCAACAGGGTTCCGTATTTCACGAACGGTACGTCTTCCCGTTGGCCTGGCAGTACCCGGCGTTGCCGGTTGTACATGACCATACCAAACTTTCCATTTCCACTTGCGAGAACGCGCCGAATCATAAGTCGGTACCTGGGCTCGAAGACATGGAGGAAAGTCGGCATTGTCGGGAATGATAGTGTGCACACGAAAAGTGGCAAGTTCTTCTCGTACTCCGGGCCTGTTTCATCCTGGGCGCTGGTCTCCCGCCTGGCGGAGATTTGGTCGGGGAAAAAGTAGTCGACCAGCCGCGCGACAGTCTGATTTACGGGTTCTGACTGTAGATCATTTGGCATGCCTAGCTTTCGGCGACAAATGGGACAGAGATCGGTGTGGTCCAAAACCCGTGCGACACAGTTTCGGCAAAAGGTGTGGCCACAAGGCGTGGTCATCGGATCCAAAACGAGGGAATAGCAAACCTGGCAGTCTAACTCGGCGCGGAGTCTTTCTCGCAGTGTTTGGAACTGAATGAGATCCTGCGATTCGATGCTTCCGGCTGGGGTTGTAGAATCTCCATAGATAACCTCACACGCATCAGAGGGGAACCGGCCTTCCAATGCCAGGCTATAGATTCCCCCCAGCCACCCACGCCGCTGCAACTGTGCACTTCCGTTTTGATTCCGCCCATCGGTTCTCCATCGCAGTAATGGTCTGTCATCCTCAGACCAATCTCGAGGTATGTTGTTTGCATTCTTTGCCTCTGTCCCCAGTATTTCTCCAAAAAGACCAACCAATTTCCCAAGCAGCACATCGGCGCCACAATCTCCAAAGCAATGGTCCCCAACACACGCCTTATTTCCTTTCCAAAAGCATGTAAATTCCTGGTCCCTCCCCTCCGCCACAGGGTAAGTAATACCCGTGCGCGGCCGAAGGGCGGGTAAGCATTCCCGACAGACTGAATTCCCACATGGTAGGCGGAGCGGATTTCGCAAGGGGCGGGAGCATTGCTGGCATTGGATTAACTGGATGACCAGATGAGGCAGGTCTGCTGTATCGCTAGGTGTATGCTCCTCCGAGCTCGAGACATCCGAGCTTGAGACCTTGGAGCTCCCCATTATGGTCGGGATGCAGTCAGCGTCGGTCGGGTGTGCCGAGGACACGGACTCAGCTGCATCTTCCATTAGACTATAGTCAACGGTATAAGACGTGATAATAAGAGGGAAAATAATGAAGCTC
This sequence comes from Penicillium egyptiacum, assembly GCA_911456345.1. Classification (NCBI taxonomy): domain Eukaryota; kingdom Fungi; phylum Ascomycota; class Eurotiomycetes; order Eurotiales; family Aspergillaceae; genus Penicillium; species Penicillium egyptiacum. Next base: position 2,061,720 of record CAJVRC010000843.1, read on the forward strand.
GTTGGGGTATCCGCTGTCCGCGGACAGATGTGGGTCAACTTTAGATAATCGGATCTGTGACCATCCATGGATCATCCGAGGTGTCAGTACATTCCCCTTTATACTCTAGGATTTTTATATTGGAGAGATATATATCTCTCAACTCCACTCATTACAACATATATTATTTTTGGAGGAACGTTTAAACAATGAATTTCACCAGCTTTGTTGGAGTGCCTATGAAGATGTCTAAGGGCTCTTCAAAAGCCTGTTAGCAAGGGGTTGACGCCCGAATGCCTTCCAAGGTTATTTAGAACGGCAGAAGGATTATCTAACTAGATCAATCTTTTCAGTATAGTTAAAATAGACCCTCATTAATACAGCAGACGCTCATAGGCAATAACTACATATGTACCTACAAAGGTAGCAGGTAGGTGACTAAAAGAATAGTCGCGCCCGGTGTGTGCCAGGCGCCATGACCATTAGGTCATGTGACTTGATTAGTAATCAATGTTTTCGAAGCCTTTGGAAGACTATTTCAAGAGGGTGGCATGCCTTATCAACGCCCAAAGGCTACTCGGGCAGAAGAAAGCAGATGAAATAAAGGCCTAGGCAGGAATGGACTACTCATGTAGTCCGTATTCTATCAATGCCATTCGGATGGCTGTCAGGCTCACGCTTATATATGGGCTTATGCTAGTTGTTATTCACCAAATCTATATGTTGTAGATCAGTCCTTTTAGTCTTGAACAGATCAGAGGTCAGTTATAGAAAAGTCGCTTTCACAGTAAGGCGCTTTCACAGTAAGGCTCCTACCGCCGTTTCCGCTATTCATATCCCCCAATTTCTCTACTGCTCTTCTTCCCTGAGAGCATGGCCAACTAGGAACATGACCAGTTCGTTCGTTTACCTACGGCCTTAAAACGGCTAACTGGATAGCTTTCACTAGTTGATACCTATAGTCGGCCGGTATTCTTAATAAAACAGATATGAAGTTACTCCTAGGCGATAATAAAAAAGTAGTCGTGCCCGGGATCGAACCGGGAACCTTCTCGGATTGAATAATCAAGCAAGCTCACAATTTGTGAACGAGAAATCATAACCATTAGACCACACGACTTGATTATTAATCTCATCATTTTAAATGATTTATATCACAATCTTGAAGGAAAATGATTCTAGGCCTCTATAGAGAAAATAGATCTTAAGACTATACTACTAAAAAATAGGGTGATAGAAGGATTAAGGGAGCTTTCTCTCGTAAAGACAAACAGGAAATAATTGTAAAAGAAAGGGAGATCATCAGGCTAAAAAGGAGACAGTACATCATCTCCAGTCGTGTGGTCTAATGGTTATGATTTCTCGTTCACAAATTGTGAGCTTGCTTGATTATTCAATCCGAGAAGGTTCCCGGTTCGATCCCGGGCACGACTACTTTTTTTGGTCTTTATGTGTGAGCATTTGTCAGTCTAGCCTAGATTTGACTTAACCTATTGTTATCTTTCTTGATCTTCTTTTTGATCCATAACGAACTATGCTGCCCCTGAATACCGCTTAGCAATAATGCAATTAGCCACTGGAACACAGGGTCTCCAAAAGACACAGCTTGCACTTTAGTCTTGGCTGTCATCTACCAAGCCACTCATCGGTATGGCAAAATGAGCTGGCTCGGTTCACATATACCGAGATATGTTCCTTGGCATTTCAGTTCTTATAGTCCCTACGGCCTGTTATCCTTTCATCCATTGCAGACCCTGTCGCGCCGACATTAAAACAATAAATTATGCTCTCGGATCGACTCGGACCAAATCATGTTGCGCTAAGGCGCTAAAGGACGCGGTCAACAATAGTAGGTCTTAGAAACCGGCGAACATGCAATCTTAGACACTTAGACCTCTCAGTATCTGAATGGACCTAGGGGTACATCACCTCTTATACACGCTCGGCCGAGGATTTTCAGGAAACGCAACCGTATTACTAAGATATATCTCTCAGCTTCACTTCTGCAACATACCTTATTCTCGAAGGGACGTCTGATAATGACTAAGGGAGACAGTGAGGGAGAAGTGAGAGGAATAACAAATTGTTTTTGATTAATTGGATTGAGCGGAATCCTTGAAAGCTCCAGTACCTTGGAATCTATTGACTGCGACTGCCCTTCCTTTCGATCCTTCCTCAAACAACAATGATGTTCCATTCCTTCCTCTCTCACCTTCCAGTCTGCCTTGCAAGGGTTCCCTGTCCTCGAAGATGACCATGAAACGAAGAAAACCACAGGGAAAAGAGACAGCATATTTTACCACCAGACCATAACAAAAACCAAGGTTCCTGTTTAGGGGGCCAGATCCCAGTCTCACGACTCTTATCCAAGTGTCTGCTGCGAATATCCCAACTGATGGGCGCGTGCATTCAACACAGCCTCATCCAGCTTGGCCAAGTCAATTCTCCGGATCTTCTCGTCATCACCGGCCTCAAGCGTGAACTCGCTGATTCATTATGGCAAAGACTCGAACAACTTGAATCAACAACGTTTCGAAAGTCTTTCAAACCCCTCACTGGCACCAAAATCAAAAAGGACAGTGAATCTATGACAGAGACTCAGCCATTTCCCCCTACCCTCTTGTCCCGGTTGAATGCATTGACCCTCACGAGAGACCCGGCTCCGTTCTCGCCAGAACGCTTGTGGAGACTTTAAGTGTGCGGGGCTAGTTTACAAGAACGTCCCAGACGTTATTGGTTTGACCACAATACAAGGCCAACCAGAGCTAAGGTTGGTTGGGGAACTAAACGTCCCCTGGGCCCGGGCGTATTCACTGACGGATGAGTATGACTACCCCGACAAGCTGCGCCATATACTGGCTCAGCCGCTTCTGTATATGCGGGAGCTTGGTGCTGCATTTGGCTTTCTAAGCAGCTATGAGGAAACTATTTTCCTTAGACAGATGCAGCTTTCAAATGGTAGCGGAGAAGCGCATGACGAAGGCACAAGTGGCAGACACGATTACCCTCACACAGGATGTTTGTTCCAATTCCAGAAAGGAACCCGACGTACACATCAACGTGCAAGGTCTGAATCTCCAGCGAACTCTGTCTGGATAGAACTCGGTATATAAAATCTCAGTACGGCCATTATCTCACTACCCGAATCCTATCGGAAAAGGAGAAGGTTGCAGAATTGGCCAACCTCCAATCCAAGCCTTGCGAGTTTTTAGATCTACTAACCTGGGTGAAGGCTCCGACAGACAAGTACCTGACTGAGTACGAAGACTGGAATCGCTTCGTTAATCATATTGGAAATTACCCTATCTTTCAACCCGGAAACCCGATCCTCATGGGAGCCTTTTCTATTGTGCGGGATCAACAATCCTACATTAAAGGAGCTCGGCTAGATCCCTCTAAAACCGACTCGGAGTCAGCACCTCCCTGGAAGCGAAGGGGAACCCTCAATCTGTCATCAACAGAATCTGTTGACCGTTTGCTTACCCTTTGCTTCGAAGTAGGCTACAGCTAGTCGAAGACCCTGCTCGAGAAAGACATGCGAAGACTTCTGATTGGCGGGCAAGGCTCTATCACTGCTGTGATTTTATCAAGTGGTACAAGAGACGAGCTGGGGTGGTGGGCACCATTGAATTGTGGCGACTTGGTGCGAACGGAAACCCATTCCGGGCTTTTACCAGGACGTGCTACAAATGATGTGTTTGACCTCTCTATCGAAGACTTGCGGACGGAGGCAAGGTTTGCTATGGCAAAGCAGGGACTGGTTCCACTTTGAATGTGTTTCAGATTTTCGCTGTTGAGTTTCAGAAAATAAACCAATAGCTGCCGCTTTTCTTTGTCTAGTCTCGCTTTCTTAAATTCCTTTCCGTTATACCTGGATGCAAAGATATTATGTATCGTCTGAGTGTCTGGATTCAAGTGATTGAAACAAGACATCCAAGAATTCCTCGTCGTTGAGGTGCAAAGCTTCGTAGGTCATGTATATCTTGACGGACGAGATGCCCGTTTCTCGGAAGGCTGGAAATTCTGCAAGCGTCTTTGCGCCTGGGTTGAGTAGTCGCTGTAGCATTGGTTGTGGGCACGTTCGTGAGCGCAAGCTAGCGTCGAGAGAACACTGTATTCATGCTTCCGTTGAGGCGCAAAGGCTAAATGGTGATTGTACCTCCCGCAATCGCGGCGCGGGTGCCTAGGAGGGTTAGCCAATTTAATGAACACGTTAATTGCCGGGTCTGGAGATTGGGGGACTAACCGGACTCGAAGCTGTCTGCAGTGGAGCCGAGTCCAAAAAGAGGCGGCTCCTGAAGGTGGACATGGGCATCAATTCCTCCTGGCTTGAAAGAAGGTCAGCACGTGGCGATGAGTTCACTCGTGATAGAAGTGGGGGAAAGACCAACCGTGACCAGCGCTCTCTTGGCATCAATGATTTTTGGCCCTTAAGCCAGCCAACGATCCTTGGGGAATAATTGAGTGGACCTTCTCGTCTTCAACGCCAATATTGCACAATGTCTTCAACAGTCGCCAAAGTACAGTTCAGCACAATGAGATCCAGATCAAAGTCCAATTGTTCGGACATATTGAAGATAAATAAGAAAATGTTTTTTACGTCAAATGAAACTCGATACATTTCGGAGTATCAAGTTGTTAAGAGGGGGTTCCGCTCTGGAACCGTTATCGAAAAGGCGGGGCATCGGACAATGCGCTAGTCTTTGTGCGTAGCGTTCAAGATCCGGTCTTTATCAGCTTCAGTAGGCTTTTTTGGTCTGCCAGATCGCGGCTTTGACACGCCATCTCGTCGCTCTTTCTCCTTTTTCACAGTGTACCGGATTGTAGAGAGCGCAATGTCGGGGTAGCGGGTATGAATGCGCTTATACCCCCACCCAATGGCATGGAGTTCGCATATACGCTCACGTATAGCGGGTGTAAGCTCTTTGGACCGCGCCATAGCGAGGGGTATTAGAAGGGGGTATAGAAAGTAAAAAGTAGTAGTTTGAAGCTGTATATGTACCTACAACATTGTAGGTAAAGAGATAACTTCTGACAAAAAGGCAGCTTCGCGTTCCATTTTAGCGCTCTGCACTACGCGTTTTAGGTAGGCGGTGTAAATCTATAGGTGAACTAACGCTTCCAGGGCTGTATCCGTGTGTCAAGTCAGTAGAGTTACCTGCATCGGAACAAATATCCCTCTGAATCTACAGTGAATCGAAAGCCTCTTCGACATCCAGATCCGGGGGAATTTGAGTAAGAGCCGGGGGGGTCCTTTAGATACTCTTTAAGCTCAATCTCGAATGAATCCCTCAAATCATCGTCGGTGAATTTTGGGACCCAACCTAGGATATAGCCTAGTTCTGACTTCATGAGAGAACTAGACAATTCTGTTAGATCGCGGTCAACGGAACGAAGTCAAAAGCTTAGAGCTTGCTTGGCACCATATGAAAGTTCCGCTATCAGGCGGTTTCCGCTCGTAAAGGCCTTGGCTACTTCGTCGAGAGAAGCTTCTGTGACTGTGGGAGATGAGCTAGACGTTGCGAGAACTCCCGGTGTGTGTACCGGCTCGTCTCGGTGAAGTAGACGCCTGCTTCCCCGTGTGGAATTTCTTTTCTGCTCGAGAATGTTCCTGCGCTAGCACATGAGGAAGCTAACGATATCTTTAACGTGAACGCGTCCGCATTGTGTTTTGCCATCCCCCAAAACCAGGCAAGCGCCCGTGTCAAGCATATTTTTGATCATGCCTGGCAATTGCGTTGATAACGTCGGAACTTCCCGCTGCCAAAGCCGAAAATCGTAGGGGCCATGACAATGTGAGTTCGCAAGCCGCCGTACTGCCGACCATGTTCGACGACCTTGATATCCTCTTCACGCTGCACCCAACTTTCAATTGATTCCCGGTACTTCATGTAGTGACAGATACCCTCTTGATCTGATAGAGTTTTGTCTCGATAAAACCCTGTGCTTGGGGACGGTCGCTGATGTTGGAAGCGCCAGTTACGCGGAAGTACTCAACGTACATGCTTCGCATGTTGCTCCTCCTAGTGAGATCTTCGACAAGCCAGAGCGACACCATTGGGTTATTATAACCACCCTCTCCGGTGTGTATGATGACTAGTCCTGTGTATTAATGCCATCGAAGATTTAAGCTCCTGGAGGGTGCGTGAGCATCTTACTGTCGAACTTTTCCGGCAATGGTTCCAATCTCCTTAGGTCCTTGCAGCTCGAGAATACGACGGCATTTGCTCCTTGTGCTCGGATGACTTGAGCGTCAGACTTGTTTTGAACGAGTCCAGATATTTTGACGCCACGTAACCATGGCTCAGAACCCTCCAGGAGCGATGTCAGGATCGTGCCGTCGCTTTTGACTAGTTAGCAAAATCAAAGGACAGTGGACCACATCACATACATATACCCGGTGACTCCTGTAACTAAGAGAGATTTGCGGCGTGCTATATCTTTGATGCCGCCGATGCGCCTGAAAGAAGGATGGAACTGAGAAAACTCGAACCGAATACTGAAGGACGCCAGAGCTCCAAGTCTGCATCCACATTGGGAGTCTCTGAATCCGCTGTATTGGAAGTCAGCCTAGGTATCTGAAAAGGTTGATGAAGTCTGGGGGTTTAAGGGGTTAACATCTATACAGGGGTTCCCGGTAGTACGACAGATGAGGAATGCGGCAGCCGGTGCCCCAGAGAAGCTCCCCAGATGATAGCATTGCTTTGAATCTGGTAGGCTGACCAGACTCAAGGCATTGTAATCCTTGGTGTTAAGCATTTTGGTTTCTTTGTGCATTGTGCTTTCATTGAAGTTGTAACACGATATTAACGGCTTAATACGTATCCCAAAAATTCTACATATCCTATTATTTATTTTTACTACTCTTCTACTACTACTCGATGCATATAGCATTCTCAATACCCTATCAATACTCTACCAATACTCGATAGCCTTTAATACCTAAAAAGACCGGATGACGCAGGGCCTTCCCAGTACACACCACATGTGCACAAACGAAGGGTACATTGAACTCGTTTCAAGGATTCTCCTTTCATTGTCAAGAGACATCGATGGTAAAAATTGTAAATAGTTATACACTTGAACATGGGACACGAGAGACGTGAAAGATCATTCAAAAACCGGCCTCCAACGGTATGCATTGAAAAGTCGGCTGCCAAGTGCTGCTTTCCTTGTCGTATTTGTTTCTTGAAAATCCTAGATATAGTCGGTTCGGACCATGTGGAAACGTTGCAATATCTTCCTCAGTGATCCACGGAGGTTGCCACTCATTCGGCCTGAAGATACTATAGTCACGTATACGAGCCTCTTCAGGGATAAGTGCTGCTTGTGACCCAGTGGCCTCATGCGTTGTTACGGGATTGTTGTCGAGAACTTTGTGAGAAAGCGCAACTGTGTTTTCTTGCCCCAGGGCAGGGCTATAGCCCTCCTCCAGCTTCATCAACACTTCTGACAAAAGAGCCACGGGGGCACATTTGAAAAACCCTTGTATTGGAGGCGCTAGTCGCAATAGATCCAAAGCCTTTCGCCGCAAGCCTGGATCACGACATCTCAACACAGTCATGGCGAGGGGGACACCCACACTCATCTCAAAGGTGAATGCTGGCTGGGCCTCATTTGGACCCGCTGAGGCATCAAGGATCAACCTAGACTGCTCGACGATAGTAACAAAGTCTGCAAAATGGACATCGAAAACGGTTTCCTGTTGCCTTAAACATCCTGTCACACAAATCAAAGCAGCAGCATGATATGTGAACAGGATAGGCTCTGGGCATATGGGGTCAACGGGTAAGGAGCTGTTGTTTTGGCAAAGATTGGTGTATGCCCGATGCCACTCAGCGAGACGGGCTCGGAGCGCTCCTTTTTTCGCGACCATTTCTGGGCTTATAGCGGACTCGGTGCCAACTACCCTGAGGTGTAGGTTCGCCTCGCGCTCAAAGAGGATAACTTCTGCGGCTAGGGCGGACATAATGGTTCTTGCCGAATCGACAGATGCGAAACCAACGCTCATGTCTGTTTCTACAAAGCCGAAAAGTTCAATAGGAAACTGAGCCCCTGAAATGGTCAGGGAACATGTGCCCAGTCGGAGAAATAAGGGAATAATACTGCGTTCCAACAGAAGAGCCTTACTCGCAGATACTCCTCCATGGCCAATTTTGGCACGGAGATCAAGTATCAAAGCGATACCCTGTCGGTAGAGCTCCAAGGCTTGTTCCATATGTCCTTGGATTGTCTCCACGCAGATAAATAGTGCGCAGCTGATGAGTGCAATGTATGGATCTGCGCTGCCTCGCTGGATCTGCGAAGAAACGCTAGAGATTGACCGCGAGTACCAAGTCAATGCATCCTGCTGGGCATTGTTCAGAAAACATGCTTCTTTATTTCGACGATCTCTCAAAAAATGAAAGTGCACGCACTGCTTCGGATTTTCGTACAATGCGCTAATTGCAATCATTGCATCCCACACAGCGGGCTCACTGCGGCAGATCTGCGGAACAACCCCTGTCCAGAATTCTACATGCATTCCACCTGCGAGATGCTGGGACACATGTTGGAAGTAATATTCAAATGCGCGACGTTCTCGTCTCCCTGCATTTTGAGACGATAGTGCGTGGCCTGGTGTAAAGGCGAATGGCGAGGCAGCCCACGGAGATAATCCTCTGTCCTCATATTCACATTTCCGTCCTGTAGTAGAGCAGCGAAGGCAACTTGGCTTCTCCTCGTCACATTTGACTCTTCGGATTCTGGTCGGTGGTCAGAGCTTAACCCTGAAAATGGCAGCGGAAACTCTTACTTGCAGGTTTTGCACCCGGATCGAGATTTGACAGCCCCTATACGGCGGCTCATACCTGAACCTTAGAAGTAGATGGGTTCATGAAGGTCCTTCCATGGATGCCCAGCGGGTCCACGGGTGAATGTGGTTATTAAGTAATCACCCTGTGAGCCGCATGACCGCCCTCATAAAGCGGCCATCGGGAAGCACCTACATCCATGGGCATCATAACAAATAAAACTAGACAATATAGCCACCTCGACAGCTCTGCTACACCTTGTAGGAGGTTGAAGCAGTCCTGCGGGCAGATTCTGACACTAGCCAAAGTTTCAAGGGGTTGATATAGAACTTCTCAAAATATATTGCAACGAAGTACCATGACACAGAAGGCTTGAAAGGGGGAGCAAAATAATCCCACGAAATTTTAAAAAGCGAAAAATTGATCATTTATTCATATTCGTGTGCAGCCCTGAATTCATAGGCTATGATGGACAAAGAGAGGAAACAGCAATGACTGCAGCACAGTATGGATGCCCAAGGAACCTGCTGCTGATAGTAACTAACTTACGCCATATATTCATTGAAAAGATCAGCTTGCAGCCAGAGATCTAGGCTATGTACGACACGTATAATGAGTATTATATACGTCCAAGTATTCCCTCGTATCCCGACCCATCTTCAACAGGTACAGCATCCTGATGTTCATCCCCAGAAACATCACTGGCACCACTTCTTTCACCCTCCATTGCTCCAAAAGCAGACTCTGTCAGTCTACTCTAAGCCTTGGTGGTATCACAGCAGCACTTCTGGGCCAAGGTGTGGCAACCATCGTCGGTCATGTGAGAGAACTTGTAAGGTGCGCAGTATTGCTCGCACTTGCCAGCCCAGAACTTGCTGCAGGAGCTGGGCTGGTGGCATGTGCCGGAGCGCGCGGCCAGATTGTCATCGAGGCTCGCCTCGGGGTTGGCGAACACACTGGCGGCGACGGTAGCGAGGACGAGAAGGAAGTTGGTCTTCATTGTGATCTTGGTTGAGTGGAAAGAAGAAGAGGTAGAATTATTTGTGAAGGTTTCAGATATGTTTGTTTCGTGGTTGTTCGAGTAGTTTGGACTGGAGTTGAAGGTAGGAAGGGAAAGGAAGGCAAATTTATACCTGAGTTGATGGCTGTTTTGATCTATCGAAATTGGTTTCCACTCTCAGCTTAGAATTAGTAAGTGTCAAGAGGGCCCGGAGCCTTCCAAGGTTAATTGCTGGGCAATATTCCGCGAAGTTTGCGGATCTTCTTTTGGTCTAACCAAGGTGGTGGACAGTTGCTCGGTGCAAGACGGTGTATCAATGTGGAGATCTTGCCGCCCTGTTCTCTTAAAACTTGTTTTTCCATATCAGGATATAATGGCCGCGGGACTGAATTGTTCTGTATGTTTTGCTGGACACACCCAATCATCACTGGTGGCCTGGGTGTGACCATCACCATGTGTATCCTCCAGGGCTGTCGTGCCAGTTTGAGTTACTATGAGTTAGAGTATCTACCTGCAGTCTCAGCCTCCAGAATGGCATGTGTAGTGTGACTAGTCTGGAATTTTTGCCTTGTGAGGTGGACTAACTGTGGGGTCGGTGGAGTGTCTCTCCATACCGGTGCGAAGCGACCTGCAACCATGTCAATCACTTCGTGTTTGCAAAGTCGATGCAGATCAATAAAGGCCCAAGTTACCTTTCTTGCCTAAGCTAGTCGGACGATGATTTCCCTTTGACATCTAGGGTTACGCTAGACTCTTATGCCTATAGACCCTTGCGTAGTGAATGTTTGGTTGGTCGTGTGCAGTGCGTGTCTGAGAAGACTTAATAGGAGCTAGCTTTGAGAAATGTCGATCCCTCCCATGTCAGAGTCCATCTCTGAAACTTCACCAGATACAATTAGAATACGGTTGTGGCCCATCTTGTCCTTAATGACCTCCACGATCTTTCTGTAGAAGTTTGCAATATATTCCCGGCCGTGTCTTAGCCGGTTCCAATATAAAAAGTAAATACAAGATATTGTGCCAGTTATATGTAAAAAAAAAGCCAAATCCTGCCCTAGACTAGCGGTATAAGAGACCATGTAGATCAACGGCAGAACACGAGATCTCAGTGGAAACCCCATAAAGCGGGCCCGAAAAGACCATTGAAGTCCTCTATCAACAATTTTACCCTTTTGCACACCTGGTTGGGGCCTGAAAATTCTCAAGAACCTTGAATATCCGCCCTATAACCGGAAGGAACCTATTGTGTACCATCAGGTATCAATCTCAAATTCGAAGTTCGATCAACCTAGATTATTGACGATTCTATACTGTGACTCCATAGACTCAAAGTTACAAATATGTTTACGCGTCAAGTCGGCCTTCTCTCGCTCTTTTTACTGGGCGCAGTAGCCGACACAAAGTGCTACTTCTGCTCGACTGCTTCCTACCTCTCCCCGGAAGCCCCGACCCATTCCTGCGGTGAAAAATGCGGTTATAAGTACTATCACGACATCAAATGTTGGAGGTCGGATCATGCGATGAACGACTGCTTCAAGAGCTGTTGCGAAGATGGGAACAAGGTCGCTACTCATTACATCTGTGACAATGTTCTTTCCGAGTGCCATTGAGCCTGTCATGCAGGATAACTTGGAAAACTGGGGGTGGATGTCATCTGGGCACGTTTAGAGTCTTACTCGTCAAGAGATCCATATACAACACTGTCACTCGGACTGATTTGGAGACATTTGAGTATTTGTAGAAGTCATAGATTGAACATGCGTAAATCGTCGCTCGGAATACAAAAAGCCAAACACCCAATCGGCCGTCTTCCAGGGTATATTGGCAGGACAGGAAAGTTCAAAAGGAAATGATCAGGGCATCTACTCTGACTGAGAAGTAGTTGACGAGTCCGATTCCGAGTCGGAATCTTCATCGAGGACAATTCGTCGCATGACACACTTGTCAAATAAGTCCAGGGCGAAACGTCGAGATGGGAGTCTGTAATGATGACTCTCCAGGATGCATAGGGTCTTGCGGAAGAGATGGGCTTGGTGGAATCGCTCTGGTTGTTTGGATTTTAGGCTGTAGAGAATTGTGAGCAAACGTGAGAAGTCGCAGGAGGAAACTGAGAGCCTTACATGTGAAGATCAGAAGCGGCTCGTTTGGAGAGCACCGTGTTGCCCATATCAACGATCAACTTCAAGATCCGTTGATTTCCGGGATCGGAGTCTGTGGTGGCTTCCTTGAGTTTCTCCTTGGGAGTTCGCTTCGATCTATAATTAAAGCCAGGGAAGGAAATCTAAATGGATGAGCATAATGAGACGAAGGCGAAGGGACGCAAGATACTCACCAAGAACAACTTTCGGAAATCGGTAGGGAGACAAAGTCCCAGTGAATCTCCCTTTTGGTCAACACCGGAATCCCAGCCCAAAGTCTGCAGAACTTGGAGTCCGTGTCGACTGCGAGAGATCAAGCCCAAAACGAAGAAAGCAGTGCCTCGCATAGTGAGAACTCCTGCACTGGTTGCTATCTCCACGATCCGTTGGATAATCTCAGCGTCTAAGAATGGTGCGCCAAGCTCCATTGAGCCGATATTACCGACAGCCCAGAGACATCCTTTAGCTTTGAGAAGCATTTCGTTGTCTTCTTCATCCAGCCTGAAATCACGAATCGTCCGAGCAAATTCATTGAAATGACCAGACTGTTCCAGCAGCTTACACCCTTCGGCAGTTCGTGCAAGTTCTCGGTAGAAATGCGGTGGTACCAACCCAATATCCTGGAGGTCCACCAGATCCTCGGGGACAAGGCTGCTACGTCGCGGCTGCTCGACATAAGCTCGGGAAAGAGCGGCCTCAACAAGACCAACATAGCTATCGTTGCGACCAAGGAACCAGTCATCCATCTCTTGAGTGATGTAATCGAGGCCATCCAGATAGTGGTATCCCACAGAAGTCGACAGGAACCGGAGAAGTAGTGGTGCACCAATTTCACCGAGATGATCGAGGGAGGGTCTACATTTGACCACGAACTCGAGATAATCCCGTTGATTGCATGCCTCTTCCAGGATTTTCACGGCAACCTGGCAGACTGTGACCTCGGGATCGTACAATTGAGTGACAAGAAGTTTAACCACCCATTCTGCATTTCCAATCGCCACGTGAGGCGAAAGTGTTACATCCCCAACGGCATATTTGCGTAGGAGTCTCGTTGCAAAGATCCGGATTTCCTTGGAGCCAATTGTCAGGGCCTTGGAAAGCATGACCCGGAGATGACTTTCGCGGCTATAATCCATGTTTCCTAACAAAGTCTGAATGAGATCATTCCGATCTCGCAGCTCAATGATGTGGTAAAACATGTTGAGCATATGCCATCGTTCCATCATGAGCAGCCCGTTGACATCGCCACTCAATGATCCTAGCATCGCAAAGTAGCCTCCACTAAGAGTATTGGTCATTTGGTCTTTGGAGAAAAGCGGGGACGCAGACGTTAGCCCACTCATGCGGTCCAGCTGGGCCAGGCATTCTGCAACCTGGCGAAGGAATTTGTTCTCGGCCAAATACTTGGTGCCCTCGGGGGTCATAACGAGAGTACGCATGAGAACGCAGCCGGTTCGAACATATCGTTGATTTGCCTTTGTGTTTGGAACCATGGCAAAGCGATACTTGAAAGGCCGATAAAACCCAATGAGACGTTTCATGAACTTGGAGCCTTTGATTGCCTCGTCCATTCTTTTTGGATTTGTGAGAGGACCCTCCACTAGGCGGTGGATGATATCCCATTTCCACTTATTGAAGTTGACGGTATTCAGGACGTGAGTCTCCAGGATAGCATTACGGAACTGGGTCTCGTCCATGGAAGGACTCATCTTGTCCTTCCCTTGCTCAATGGGAAGCAGAGAAACCGATAAATCAGTCTCCATGTTGTATCGGCCCTGCCCGCTGGGATATCCACCGGAACGTGCCAATGTCCGATTGATACTATCGATCTGGAAGATAGTTGCGGTTGAAAGGTCGTGATTCTCAGTTTCAAAGTCGACTGCAGATGGGATTAGGTGTGGAAGCACTTGAAGTTTTGCGCTGACGGCTTGAGGTAAGGAATGATGGGCGAGCTTGAGAACCTCCGTTAATAGCAGAGTTGCTTTACGCCTGAGAGAGAGATCCGTTTCGTCCTCGATGACGTCGGAGAGAACCTGCACATTGTCAGCTCTTGCATTAAGGCAAGCCTAGAAAAATAAAGAGTGCATACCTTCGGAAGCCCCGCCTCGACCAAACCGGCCAAAATGAGAGTAGAGAAATGAGCAGTCAGATCGAATCTGTTGCTATTAGTGTCGTTGAAAGCGCGACTCGTTCTCGATGTTTCAAGGTCAGAGCGAAGATTCGAGACTCTGCCATAAGTTGTGAGTCGTCTGCCCGCAAGGAAAGATGAGGACCAGGAGGGAGGTTTTATTCGCAGAGCGTCGAATAATAGCTCCATGATCAGGTCTCGGGCTATGGGGTCATTGTAATGAAGCGAATCAAGGAGAGAACGCAGCGGTTGTGAGTCATGTCTTGCAAGAATAACCAGCCCAGGCCAAGTCTTTAGCATTGCAGAAATTGCCCGCGCTGCAGATTTTAATCGCCCATTGCGTAGTGTGTCGGATAATGAATCCGTGAAAGGCGTAAGAACAGCTTCAAGTTCAGATCCTTGGAGAAACTTGCGACTACGGGGAGTGTCCACAACATGTAGAAAACTTGATATCAACGATTCCGAGGCGCCAAACGTCCCTTCTGCAAGCGCATCATGCAGGGCAGCAAAACCACCCGCAGAAGCGACCAGTTCGGGATCTTTGACCAACATTTCAGCCACGGTCATGATTGAAATGTTCCGAAGACGATCTTCATGATGTTCAGCAACAGCAACGATAGTCCGCACAACGGCGCGTGATATCTCTCGGACACCATCTTTGACATCCAGGAAGCCTCTCACAAACTTCAATGCCTGTTCCCTCTCAATGCTTGCTTTGGTTTCTTTAACCAAGGACAATATCACAAGCTCATCGGTATGGAGCGCTCGGATGGTTTGTAGGGATTTGCGGTCAGCGATGGCATAGCGTGTTAGTCGATAACCCGCAGCTACCACCTCTTTACTGTCACTCAGAAGCATGACCTGAACCCGGAGGCCAAAAACAGGCCATGCCAGGTCATACTTCAATGTGGGATGCCGTTTGAACAACTCAACTAAGCTGTTGGCGCGCTCGACATAGAAATCAGGAGACATGCCCTCTGTCTCCAACGCCTGAAGCGTTTCCGAGAGGACATAGGTTGGCGACTCCACGTCACCATCACCACCTTCTTCTCCATCGCCGTTAACCGATCCGACGGCATCCTTGTTTCGAGATGGTGAGCGCATGGGGCTGGATCGGAAAAGGCTCGAAAGGCGGCTGCTGCGTGGAGGGGTCGATGCCGGCGCCTGCGCACGTAATATTTCTTCTTCCAGCTCATGCTGCAATTCGACCAGTTTGCGGTTAGACGAGCTCAGTTCTGACTCCACCTTGAGACGCTGCTCTTTTGTTTGCTTCGGTGGTTTTGCTAGCAGTGCCTCCAGCATATTCTCGGTTCCGCTCTTGATCTTCATTTCCTTTGCGATCCTGTCTCGAAGGAAAGCCTGTCTCGCCTCTGTTGTGTGAAAATCCTCTTCGCCGATCGATCTGCTGGCACGTCTGTTATATTGGCCGTCCGCCCGGGGTGTGACACTGCGCGAAGTCGTGCTTTTGAGCTCCGCACTAAAGCTACCTGGTCCACCAATGGAGGGTGCCAACGAGGGAGCTAATGAAGGCGTCAATGATCCTCCCCGTCCGCCCATGTTGTTGCTTCCTCCAGACTCGGACCGCCTATTCCTCCCAATACGTGGGATACTATCCTGCCAGCTGCCATCGGCGGAGCCGCCATCCTGACTGAGCGAGGAGCGTCCATCACCCAGTGCACGATGCTGAGTCGACGCCGAGTATGCTGAATTGTGCCCGGAAGCCATAGAGCTCCATCTAGCCTTGCTGGCTTCGCTATCACCTATCGCAAGTGTTCTGAGTATCGGATGGGCCGCATTGAGGTCGCTTGTTTTAGCGGGAGTGTCGAGTGGAGCGGAGCAAGGGCAGTATGGGGAAGCGTAAGGGAGGGGCGCAGTCACAGGTCGCTTGATGATCAAAGGGAGATAGTGGCCATGTCCACCTGCCAGAAGGGTGATCAAACGTTAACTTGAACAGAGCAGAGATCGTCGAACTGCTCTTGTTGTCCCACTACGAGATGCTCGGCTCAATCAGATCTGGAGAAACAAACCGCTGACTAAGGAATCTTATCGCCCCAGCCCTGGAGGGCTGTCACACCAAGCCAATGAGTGAAGAGCAAAGTGATTTTACTGAGCCTTTCTTTTTTATTGAAGAATAGTGACTATTCAATAGATTTTATTTTATTTACAATAGAATCCCAGGATCATACATTCTGATAAAGACTACTTGGTATCTCGACCTTTCTTCCCAGTCTTGCTCATACCGATAAAAATCCACTCGCAGGAATACCTACATGTAGGTATCTTATAACGTTATCAGCTCATTAGTTATTGGAGGTGGTCTTCTCCAGGATGGTCTTCATCATCTCATTGCCAAGCGTGGCAGCTTCGGGGAAACGCGGTGCGAAGTACTCCGCAATCCGCTCAAACCGGTGGCGGTAGGACTCAAAGTCACCGAAAGAAACACAGTCAGACCATGCCTAGTGAAAGCATAATGTTAGCATGAACCGGCAATCCTGTATGACTACAGGCGCCGGGGATATTGTCTAAAACATACCCTTGCAGCAAACGTGAATTCCAAATCATCCGAGCGGAAAGTCTTGTCGTCAATTGCGGTATCCAGTGCCTCATCAAGGAGATCCTGGTTGCGGAACAAGTATTCGGTCACACCCAACCAGAGACGGAAAAGCTGCAGGATATTAATATAACCACGATCTGGCAAATCCTCTCCATGACTGCATACATACCGGGGTGGAACAGATCATATGATCATAAGGGACGATGCCGAGTTTCGACCAGCAGTCAACAATAGCAAGCAGACTGAGATGGCTGTTCGGCGGCGCCTTCTCACGCGGCCGATTGGACAGAGAGAATCGATCCAGTACCTCGTCCTTCAACAACAGATCTTGTCCTTCGGAGCCAGGTCTGAAGACCGACGCACCTGCAGCCTTCACCCGACATTTGAGCTCCTCTCTCTGTCCCCCAATCATCAGTTTGTACAAGTCAGTGACCGACTCGGCGTACTGGCGAATCTGCTGCTTCGCCGCTGGGTTGAGGATAGCGAGCCCAGCATAGACGTGCCATTTGTTCGAGTAGATGCGCAAGGTGATATTGATCTTGACATTCTCGATACCGCCGACCCATCGTCCATGCTCCCAGGGAAACTGATTGTTGGCCTGCCAGGCGGTTCCCATGCTCAGGAAAGCAGCATGGGTGACAGCCTGTGTATCTGCCGTGATACGGTCGTGCATCTCACCAGTGAGATAGACATGTTTGGAGCCGAAGGAGGAGAGGATGGTTTCAACGAATTTGAGGCTTTCGTCAGAGGCTCTGTGTTGGACGAAGACCTAGATCACTGCGTTACTAATGCATGCCCAAGAGGGTATAGAATCCAGGCTCGAGGTTGGCCTTACCAGAGGCTGACCTTGCGGATTCACTTTGGGGCCGTGTAGCGAATGGCAAGATACAATCTCTACATCCGGGGGCAGATGTCTTTCGAATGCGGCGAGCTCTGGAGCTTTGCAGGATGTTTGGCCACCGACGATGGCACCGACCTTGGTTGCTTGAATGCGAGTTAGAATGTACTTCAGTTAGAAGCAGACTAGCGACTCTGTTTCGACACATACATAACCCGTACTGCGCCACGACCTTATCGATGACTCCAGCCTCTACACTGTACAGAATGTAATCGCTAATTCTTGACACGAGATGTCCATTGGGGAATATGGTGACTCCTTTCTATATATACAATGAGCTTCTTGAGCTTTGAGTGGCATGATCCCAGCCGGGGGACGTACTTGAGAAGCGAACTCTTGTTTTAAAGATTCAAAATTCTCAGGTCTATCACACGCGTTTATCCTTTGATATGAAAATGTAAAAGTTAGTTATGTCAGGTCTAAAGGATTAGTTCTTATGAGCCCCGATGCGAATCTGTAAAATCTTTTCACTTGTTAGTGTATGTTTTCAAAGAGCAAAGTGAAGGTGTATAGAGTGAGGTTAAACAGTATCAGACAAATAAAAATTAAGGTAGCGTGGGTGTAACATCACCGACAGCCGGCTGGTTAGCCATCAACCAGAATGGTGTAACAGCGCCAGCCAAACCATACTCGAGCCAAATGCACTCATGTCATCATTCGAGGGGGATGGGCAAGGAAAGAAGGATAGGAGAAAAAGCTTACCATCTGAAGCATATCGGGACTGTGTTGTCGAACAAGGGGCCAGTTACCTCCATCCTGCATCGCTCAGGCGTTGGGCATACATTTTGCCCATATCGCCCATACCAATGATGCCAATCGAGGCATCTTCTTTAGTGCGACCCATCGCGATGAATGCGCCTGCAACTTCCGGGGAATAAGGTGTGGCCCTTAAAGCCAATAACACTGATAACAACTAGAGGTTATTTGAAACCGTTTTGAAGTCCAAACTCCCAAGCTGCTCGAGTCTGGGAAGATCAATTGCAATGTCGGAAGGAATTCAGTTGGGCAAACGAAAAATTTAAATACTGACCGGAGCTAATATCTTCACCGCCCACCGGGCCGACTAGAAATCCGGATATAAATGTATGACAGTTAAAGCCTGAGGCAGCCAACTCGCTTGAGACTGCGAACCAATCACAGTGCGTAATTCTTCCTAGGGCACACACCCACTTTTTTCAACATCCCAGGTGGGATCAGGTCCGACTTTTCCTTCTTTTCTGTATTCCATCCACACTAACCACCAACAACAGTCGCAATGGCCCCCAAGACCAAGGCTCCCGCCGCCGCTAAGGAGAACGTCTCCCTCGGCCCCCTCGCCGGTGATGGTATGTTACGAACAAAATTCGAGTCGAAGAAATTGGGAAAACATGAGATCTGACTCTCTACGCAGGCAAGCTCGTTTTCGGCGTTGCCCGCATCTTCGCCTCCTTCAACGATACCTTCGTTCACGTTACCGATCTCTCGTGAGTCGCACTCCACCCGCAATTCTCTCGCATTCGAATCACCCAATTGGAATCGGAATCGAGCGCAGTCGAGACAAATGTAACACGAAGGATGATGTTAGCTGACAAGTTTTGGATTACAGTGGTCGCGAAACCATCTGCCGTGTCACCGGTGGTATGAAGGTCAAGGCTGACCGTGACGAGTCCTCCCCCTACGCCGCCATGTTGGCTGCTCAGGACGTCGCTGTCCGCTGCAAGGAGCTCGGCATCAACGCCCTCCACATCAAGATCCGTGCCACTGGTGGTAACGGCACCAAGACCCCCGGTCCCGGTGCCCAGTCTGCCCTCCGTGCCCTTGCCCGTTCCGGCATGCGCATCGGTCGCATTGAGGACGTGACCCCCACTCCCTCCGACTCTACCCGTCGCAAGGGTGGTCGCCGTGGTCGCCGTCTGTGAGCGTGTGCGGCTTGGTCTTTCCCTTCCCCTTGCAAGTCATTGCATCGCTGGATTGGAGGCTATTTGCGGGCTTCTCCTGCATCTGTGGATGGAATAAACGCGAGGAACGGCCTTGATTGCCTGGTCTTCAATTTTTTTCATACGCTGAAAATCAACTCTCTTGGGTTCTGCTGTTGGATTAGGTAGTGCTAAATCAACAACTTGACCTATATATATCCTAGATTATTGTAAGCTCCTGATGAACTCAGTCGTAAAATGATGGTAGTTACACCACATCTAGATTTACGAGACCCAGCGGGGAGCTCCCGTGGGGTCATGTGGGAGGAGCATGGTATGCAGTTTCAGAGTACTAGTTGTTGTGATGTACATATGTACAGGCGTGTTGATTCTGCATCTTCTTCTGGTATAGCCGGAAGCCTTAGATTCTTACTCTTTTTTGGGTTATCCTTCATGGGTGAATCCTTCATGACTCGGCTTCATATACTGCTTTGATTAAAGCCGTCGTGTCATTTCACTTGCAATCGGACCGTCTCCCTTCAGGCTGCCTTGATTTGAAGCCCAAATCATATGTACTCCCATGCACTCCATATTGGCATAGACTAGACTAGCGCGTGGCACTGATTCATCCGCAATATATTTCCTCGAATGGAGAGCCGCCGATGCCATCGAATAACCTTCTCATTTCACCGCCATCTCCCATCATCGTCCAGAGATCACATAGTGCATATGTCCAGCATTTCATCCACCCAGGGAAAGTGTCATACTGGTCCACAATCGGGCATGCTTCAAGGACCTTCACGTATCGTAATTCGTTATCCGGCTGCTGCTGTTTAACGTCCTCCGCGGATATACCTTGGAGCGTTTGTAGCGACTCTTCATCGATGATGATGCACATTCGAAATTTGTTCCAATTGTCACATCTGCCTTAGGCGTCCACCCATACCTGAAAATGGGCGAGAATCGCATCGATAGACCCGTCAAATTGGGATCTTCTATGATAGTAGACCGGTGTTTGGCGCAAATTGCCTCAAGCGTCTCCGATAGGTGACCGGCCATGCTCTATGAGAAACTCTTGTTTAATACAGGCCTCGATATACCTAACAGCCCGTGGGAATGAAGCATCGGATTCGGAAGAGTAGGTGGTGCGATATATGACATATCCTCAGTCCGGGAAACCGAGAAGTCTATTTCGGAGCTCGTTCATGCTTGCGGGTAGGTGAGCGGAGGTGTGTTGACGCGATTGGTTGAAATCTGACTTGCGGGTTTGGCGAGGGGAAAGAGATGAGGAGGGAAAGTTCCGCGCTTCGATTATTATGCTCAGGTATAAACGGAGTACAGATGCCAAGGCCGTCTACGGCCAACCGAGTCCGGTCTTACCAGGCTTGCATATATGACGGCGAGCAGAGCGCAAGAAAGAGAGGCAGCCAGACGATCTGGATTGCCAGCTAACGAGAACTGAGGAGAGAAAGAAGCGGAGAGGGGGATGAGAGACAGAGTGAGAGCTATCTACCCCACAAACAGGCAAACAAGCATGACTAGTAATGTAGGTCTTTACCGATCCGTAGTTATCACGTGCCAGTTTGTTAAATTTTAAGGCTTTAGTACACCACTTATAATCCGGGTGTTGTGATCTCCTTTATCAAGTCATCTGCGTATTCCGGGAATTGTTAGATTGATCCTCGAGTACCGTGGTGATCTCGTTGTCGATCGTCGACGAGATCTAGGATAGGGCACCATCCTTCTAAACACCGTCGTTCCATATGCATACGAGGTATCTATTAAAGCTTGACGCTTATAATAATGCTAATGAATCAACATAGCTTGGCAACGAAGATAGGTCAATTCTATGAGGTTCTAAAGGATATAGAGAAGATCTTAGTTGGGTTGCTAAGAACCAAAAAAAAATCGCGTCCCGTTGATAAAAGATAGAACGGCGTTTCTCCGACAGCTCACCTGGGCAGACCAAACTACGCAATCGCTTCCAACCTTTCATCCGTCCTCAAAGCTCCAACTTGTGCGTACTCCTAAGCAAAAAGCCCTCGAATCCGCACATGGCTACAATGGGCACCCACCAGCCAACCCCAACAATCCTCCTCCCAGACCTTCCTCCAAAAACCCTTGTCGGCATCGACCTCATAACCTTCACATCGACCCCCAACTTCCACGGGATCCGCGACATTTCCCCGGGATGGCACTTCCTCTATACCGGCGCAACAGAGACCCTTTCTCTGCGCAGCGGCGCATGGTTCTACATCGGTGACATCACCACCGTAGGGAAAGGTAGCAACGGCACAGCGCTCATCGCCCAACGCCGAAACAAAAACGAAACCCAGACTGCACTGGGCGCAGAGATCTACATCTGGAAATGGGACGCGAATACAGAGTCCCTAGTGACGCTCGACAGTGAGAGCGACTCCGCTCGCCAGGAGAGCATGCGCTACAAGGCGAATCTGGGTTCTGTGTGGCAAAGTGGAGGGTTATTCAAGTATCGCAGCCGGATTGCGCCCTCAATGCTTGTCAAGCCTGTGATGGAATCAGAAGGCGGCGAAAAGAATGAGGAAGACAAACCCAAACCCCAAATCGAAGCTCGTATCCAGACCGAAGACGATGCGCAAACAGAAGAGAGCGGGCGGAGGGATTGGTCTGGACTAACCGACCGGATCTCGCCGAGCCTTCTATCGCGCGTTATTGGGAATCCGGAGGTTGATGTAGACGGTCGTCCGCGATGGGTGTTATCGTCTGCTTCGACGGCAAACCGTGACGCGGATCATATTCCCGGTGTTGACTCGCCAGCCGAAGTGTTGCACGATCAGGAAATAAGCGAGGAGCCGGAACGGGAATTCGGCTTTATCCCGGTTGATTTGAAGCGGACATGGAGAGAAGGCGCTGTCGGGCGTGAGAGGACTGAGGCTGCGAAGGATCGATCTTGGGCTCTGGGAGACTTGATCGATCGGTATGCTGGGGAGGCTTCTGGGGGGAATCAGTTGCTTGGAGAACTGCAGTTTACGTTCCTCATGGTGCTGACTATGATGAACTACTCGTGCTTGCAGCAGTGGAAGCGGCTTCTTGAGCTTATTCTTACGTCCCGGAGTGCAATCTTGGATAGAGAGGCGTTTATGAGTGAAGTTCTTCGGATACTGTCGTTGCAGCTGCAGCGATGCGACGATGTGGATGGTGGACTGTTTGAGATTGATGGTGATGAAGGCGGGGCTTTCTTACGCGATCTACTCATGAAACTGCGTCAATCGGTCGATGACCTCGTTGGCGATACTGGATCCGAAGTCAAATTGGAGCTTGACGAGCTTGAAGACTGGGTGAAGGCAGAATATGGCTGGGAGCTGCGTCGTGGGGCTGTCGTTCGCCGAGGTATGCTCCAATTGGAGGATGGCGAGCAGGTCGAAATGGACTGGGATGGGAATGACGAAGACGATGAGACTGGGGAGTATGCTCCGATGATTGTTGATATGTGAAATGCGAGATTAGGACACGAATTCAGTTCTATTTCTGCGCACTCATGAGATATCTAAGGTAATTGATGATTTCTTTTTGATATCCAGTTCTCAGGTGCATTTACTGGCATCTTATTACATTACGCAAATCTATTCATAGCCAAATGACAAACATTGAATGAAACAGGCCCGTATTCTATAATGCGGTCTAAAATCTATATACAGTCCACCCTAGCATCAAAGATACCGACGATGCTAAGCCTCATAAACCCGCCTAAGCGGCATCAACCGAACAGCGTGCGAGTCTAAATCTAAAATCATCTATGAACGTCTTATCCATCTATTGTTCCTCGTTCTCGATGGTGTAAGCCCAGTCATGCTCTTCCTTGCCAAACATAATGGCCTCGAGCCACGACTTGATCTGCGCAGCATACCCAGCAGGCTCGCTGTTCGCGCCCAAGGTGTTGATCTCGGTGTTCTCGTTCTGGATCATGGCAACAGGAGTAATGAAATACTAAGGGGTGTGATGTCAGCATATTAACTCCCACGAAGAACCAGACCGTTATCAAACTTACAGCAGTGCCAGAAACAAACGACTCAACAATACGGCCCTCTTTGGAAGCCTTCTCAATATCATCAATGGTCAAAGTGCGCTCCACAGCCTCAAGTGGCGCAAGCTTTCCAACAAAGTTCTGCGACAAACGCTCGCGCACGAGCTCCAAAACACTGCGACGGGTAACACCGGGCAGAATGAGCTGGTTGTCAAGAGGGGCAGTAACAAGCTCCAGCTTGCCTTCGGTGTTGTGCCAGATAATAAAGAAGTTACTGGCGCCAGCCTCGGTGACCTGGCGGTCCGGTCCGAACAGCCACAGGATCTGATCGAAGCCCAGAGCCTGGGCCTTGCCGTGGGCCTGCAGGGAAGGACCGTAGTTTGCACCGAGCTTGGCATAGCCGAAGCCGCCGGGCCAGGCGCGGATGGTATCTGGAGAAGAGGCGTAAAGTCTAAGACCCTTGCGGGGCTCGGCTTCGGGATCCTTCTTCATTTTCGTGAAGTCGGGCCAGGGGACGGCAATAATGAAGAGGAGGGCTTCCCTGGGGACTTGGACGCCCAGGTGGGGACCGTTGCCAATAACGGTGGGACGGATGTAGAGGAAAGAACCGGGGTTGGGGAGCCAGCCTAGAGACAATTATCAGTGAATAGCTCTCGTTTATATTGTAGGCAAATATAGCCTGGGTAATGATATTAGAACATACGAGGGCCGTCGATCTGCAGCAGCTTGGCGACAAGCTTCTTCACCTCGTCGTACTTGAATCCGGGCAGTGAGGACCGCTGCGAGCTGGAGTTCAGACGCTCGCCGTTGCAATCGGGGCGGAACAGGCGCAGCTTGCCGTCGTATCCGCGATACACCTTCATACCCTCGAAACATTCGGTGGCATAGTGCAGAACCGATGCTGTAGGAGGGATGCTGAGATTCTGGTAGGGCTTGACCTCGGGGGTCTCCCAGCCCTTGGCTGCGGTCCATTTCACGGTAACCATGTGGTCAGTGCAGTGGGAGTGGCTCAGCTCCTCTGGGGAGCCAGGCAAAGGCACATCGCGCAGGTTGGTAGAGCGAGTGATATTGAATTTGGAGCCATCCAGCTCGCCAACGTTAGGAGCAATAGAACCCATGATGATATGGTGGTATGATCAAGGTTCTTTTCCTTGAATATGGGGGAGGAGAGGTTCTATGAGTCACTGACGGTCAACCGATGATCTCAAGGGGGGGAAATTACTAGAATGAACGTACCTTTTCAAAATATGCGTTTCACGAAAGAGGATTCCCATTGTCCTTTATAAAAAGTCGGTTTGCCCCGGAGAACCTTGGAATGCCCCTCTTAACCATCGTCGACCCGAAAAAAAAAGTTTTCTATCGCCGAACGGTTCCCGGGTATGGCGCCTCTCTCTATTTTGCCACCGGAAACACATTCTACATTGTACACAGGTTGTACAAACATATGTTGTATGTTGAAAAGGGATTGCTTTCTCTGGAACTCTAATCAACTCGCCAAATCCTAGTAGAACTCCTGGACTCTACAGTGAGCAATTCTTTGACGGGTCAAACACTGGCTATCTCGAGGCCCACTTCTGGCATTTCCGAGTCTAGCCGCGTTGATATCGATATACTTCACTTGGAGTATTGTATTCCAAAATTGATGTTCTAGGATTTCCTATTCTTAAGGCAAAGTATCGCTCACACTAGTTCGGAAGATCTTGCTGATTTGTGTAACTAAATTGAAAGTCTTCGCTCTTTAGTCTGCGAGTCCTTGCTTCACAGCCTCAAGCTCTGCTTTGGGTAATGTCAAGGAGCATATTACCTTCTACGGAATCCATAACTATATGTATATGCAGTTGATCAAGAATGGCAAAACAAGGCATCATCGAACACACTCGCGGAAAGGATATCCATGTACCTCAGTCTACATCACGGTAGCTGAATATATTTCCGGTTGCATTGCATGACGAACTTGAACATAACCATCTTGAAACTCGATCGACTATCACAATAACGAATGAAGGATCTAATTGTATTCACCGACAATCAGTCATGCAGCTTAATATTGAAGGGCATAGATAGGTAGCACATAGTACATCGGATATTATCGATCTTCCCATATATTGTATACAACACAGCAGGTATATTAGTCGGCTGTTTCTATCAAAACTGAACAAAGCAAAGATCTCATTCCCAGTCTCCTTTCTTCTTTTATTTTGCCAATGTTGAGACAACATATCCTGTGCCAGTACATTAAACCCTATTCACCACGCCGTGCCAATCAGATTCTCGTCCCCGAAAGAGCAAAGGCCATTCATGTTTCCATTCAACTCTCATTAACATCCTCCCTATAAGTAAGTTGTAAGTCGACAGAGACCCAGCCTCATTCCAAAGTCCCGGTGAATATCCGACTCCAAATTCTCATGCGCTGAAGACTGGTTGGGCCGGAGAAGTTATCCGCGCCTCATTCAATGAAACTTAACGGCAAAAGCTCGGCAATGATCATGCACCCCGAAAATAATACGCGCAGTGACCCAGGTGCCATTCACGGGGATCCGCTGGCAACGTGCTAGACGACACTTTCGGCCGGTGTTGCTTTCCTCGTTTTCCCAAACAAGTCAGAGCCAGAGCTACGGCCACTATGACTGTCTATTATCGGTATATATTGTGCTAGCGCATTTCTATGCAGAAGTCATCAAGATGGGGGTCGCATAGCATGGTTGGTCGGTCGTATTAAGACGCTGGGAGATCTTGGCACGGAGCCAACGTTGAGAGTCGAGGCTGAGGTGATATGTATGGAACCGAAGCAGCCTCTGTAAAGTTACAACCCATGTGGAGTATCATGTTGTGTGGAGCTGACTCTTTCGGGATATGGTCAAGTGGTCTGTATAGTCCGAGTAGAATGCAATTGGGAGACATTCAGTTTCTCAGCGCGGTACATATATATAGAACCTCGGAAGGGTTTCTGAGTATTTAATCATTATCCTGTCTGGCTTGATGTAGATAGAGTCTTTGGTTTAGTATGTGACTCAACTTAGGCTTGGAAGACAACCTTGGAAACATTCCGTTACATTGAAGAGCCCAAAGGGACATCGGGATTTACCAAGCATACGACCGGGTCGCATGTCATCCAAACAAGATCAAATGCCAATCATCGACATATCTTTTCTATTGTATTTGCATGGCTTGGATATACTAACGATAGAGAAGAAGTTGTTAGAAAGGCCTTTCACAACTACACATGTAGTAGGCATTTAGTCGATTAGGGCTTTCACAAACAGCACTGTAGAATGGAAAATCCATAGATCCACCCAACTACCTTTAATAAAGAACGAGTAACGGAGAAGAGCCAGAAACCAACCTGTTGAAAATGTCATTGTAGGAATAATGAAGGTAGGAATGTAAAATCATGGATAGTGCATGAAGGAAGAACTACTGCATATGACTTGAGAACATTAGTATTTCGAACACTTCTATACAAATCCTGGAACTGGTTGATATGGAAAAATTGCTGGAGGATCTCTCCCTCGTTCTATCCCATGGATACGTTTTTACTGTACTTAACCGAAAAGGCAGATACCCGCTGACCCCTATAATCTTGCCAGGATAGTTCCACGGCTTCGACTACATTATATCTCGGGAACTGACAGACTATTGTTCACATAGAGCAAGGAACATGGTATCGACCATGGCTGCATAATTAAAAGTTAATAGTATGCGCCAAGAAGAGAGGATAGCAAAAGAGAGGATAGCAATTGGGATGTCGGGTTCATTATTCGCACGCCACCAACATACAAAAAGGCATAGATACATCTGTTGGGACCTTGATAAAGGCGAGACTACTGCCAGAGCGATTGGTCGGCAGGTATCACCGCCACGAGGTCTGCATATACAATATAAGAGGACAGAGGCATGATCTACCAAGTTCAAGGATGGTAGTGCCATGATATGTGACATATCTCAGGCCAATAATGCGGACTGGATGCTAACATGTGCATATGCTGCAAGCATCGCTTGTTGGTATCCGGCTATCCGACAATTGGATATAGGACCGACCAGGTTGAAATCAAGGGGTTTGTCATAGAAATCAAGGCCCAAATCCCGAGATAACATGACATATATGATCAATAACAATGGCGTGACTCGCAGTGCTTGCGCGTGGCTGATCTTATCCTAAATATCATAGTGCAAGAAAAAAGAAAGGAAACGGGCAAACATGGCTCGATCTGTATAATGTACGGAGTAGAATGGCAGGTGTCAGAAATCAATCCACCCGTGGCGATATGCAAGAGCCGGGTTTATTGGGACGACAAAAGCAACTAGTTACTACTAATGAGAGAGAATCCTTGGCAAAGAATTGAGTCAATTTGATTAAATACCCCGCTACAGCTGCAATGCATTAACGGGCCGTGGCTCTCTGAAAGTAAAAAAAAAAGGTTTAAATTATAAAAGCTAATTGAAATGTCTATCACTACTTATATAGTATAGATTTACAATAAGTACTCGAAAATACCTGTTCGAACAAATCTAAAAGTGTCGACCGAATATAGTAAACCTTAGTTAAAGCGGGGCTGCTAACGGTGAACACATCCGACCAACCAAAGGACATCTGGAGATCTGGCTGTTTTATCTGGTGAGAAAGAAGTAATGACATCAACGCATATACAAACACATACTTGGTATACTACATGGGTCCGACCAAATATAGATAAGCACATGCAAATCCCGAGATCGATTGGAAAGTGGCCTGGCCCAGAATATTAGGATCTAAGTTACCGAGCATATCAGCAAAACTATAGGATAACCGCGTTCTTTTTGTCCTGCATCGCGCTAACTCTACTTTTGGCAGGAGCAGTTTCCCGCTTTCTCCTAGAAAGGCGAGGGGGAGGGGGCTTTCATCACACATGCAGGTGATAGAGATTCGTAAACCACGTTACATTGCAGCCAATTTACACCTTCCTGCACTGTACTTTGGTTGCAGGAAAAAAGGATTGTTGGGAATTCGATGCCCAAGACACGGGTAAAAAGAGGGAAAAAGGAGGGGATCTCAGCCGCATAGCAGATCTCACTGGCTCCTAGTCCCGGCATCTAAACAGGGCTGGACCTTGTGCGGGGGCGCAGTACATCGATGTGTTATATCTACATCTGTAAACAACCTCAAGCGATAGGATGTGAATGGACGGAACCAAAGATCCGGCGTTATCTTGAATTTCAGTTCACCGGGCGCGCACGCGGCAGTACGCGACGCTAGCATGTATGGTTCGTCTAGGCTCAGAGGCGTAATGTTTCCTTCGGCTCTTTTCTCTTTTTCCCCGAGAAAAAGGTGTCCTTCTCCGCGGACCTCACTATGATAAGACTAGTTAGAACGGCCCGAGAATCTGCGTGGATAGTGCCGGGGAGATGTCATGTTGGGAAAAGTATCTCATGTCAGTACTAGTGGGGTATACACAATGTACAAGATACGATACGGTGTAGATGGATAGAGTATAGTTGAAAAGTTTCCCAAAAAGGTAGCTCTACGTGACTGACATCACCCCCGGTGCAGTAGTGCAGTGTCGCCAGCGAGAATGCAAACTAGGCCAGTTGCTTGATGTTCAGAGTGATTGACAGGATGCCAAGAAAATTAAATGCATTTTCTCTAGAGATTCCGATTGGCTGTTATTTTAACCGCCAATGAGAAACGTTGGAAGAAGTTATGGGGATGTATCAAGTAAAAGTGACCAAGGGGGTTTGTCGAGAGAGCCCGGTAGATCATGATTGAATCATTCGAGAATCCAGCAAGTATCGAGATAGCAAATTATGATTAAGCCTAACATTGAGGGGATCGGTACTTCGTAGATCCGGTAATGAGGTTCAAGATGTTCTTCCCCCCTGGCTGAAACTTCCCCATTCGATCCACATCGGAAAAGACTTTGGGACGGGACAAGGTTCCAAGATTCTACTCCGTACGGAGCAGGGAGATCCACAGCGTGTAGCAAGCCCTGGAGCACATCTCGTGGTCCCGTCGACCGGTGTGCTGGAATTTTTGGGTCCTTTCATGCGAACCCTGGCCGTTGGATCATTTTTCCAAGCCCCCCGTCCAGGTTGAAATCGAGATTCCATCTTGGAGCGAAGGCTGCAGGTTTGAGCGTGGCTGGTTCGTAAAATGATATTCTCCACAAATGCTTACCAGGATACGATCTTGACATGGGTGTGAGGTTTTCCCTGTAATATGGCATCCTAATTAGTTCATGAAGAAAAGTGGCGAAAAGGGTGGAGGTTATGGAGGTATATATGATTGACATATATGGGTTTCCTATACAGGATAACAAATCTTGCTTCAGTCTCCAAGACCTGACAGTATCAGGTTTGAAATGGCGGCATGTCCGACCCCAATCTTTTGCCAAGAGCGAATCGGACAGGGGGGAAAGTACACATGTAGAATCAGGTCAAGCAGAACAAGTTTGACAATCAAAGAGTCAAAGAATCACAGAATCACATTCCAAGAAGGCATGTATTCCGAAAAAAAGACATCAAAATACCATCGAGATTGCGCACCGACCTATGCTGTAGATTCAAAATGTTCTCTTTTCGGTACCTCGTACTGATACATCCCTACAGGGTGGAGGGTGCTTTTTTTCGATTTTTTTTTTTGATTTTCGGGTTTTCTCCCATTTTCTTCCTTTTTTTCTTTCCTTTTTTTGATTCGCCATTGATTTTTTTGGATTAGTATCCCGTGCTTTGGTTCAAGCCCCGGGCTTTCCATATTCGGTCCTCGATCTCCCGAATCTCTTGACAGTATCCCTCAGGCTACTCGATGGCCCCTTTGCCATCTGCATGTCATCGGCTTATATTGACAGGTTTCTGGAATTGTTAGCCCTCCAATCACTGCTGAATTCGAGCTTGGCCTACCGGGTTACCCCGGTTGTGTGACGGGCGTCGAACCTCCTCTTCTGTTTGCCAACGCGACCCTCTCGCTTTTGGGATATTGTCACCTGCAGGTGGACTTTGATCACTTCAACCGATTCCAGAATAGTTTCTTTTAGTTGTGCCCCACCCTCATGCGTAAATAACGCACCACAGTGACGCCCGTATCATTGCGACATGACACTTACCCCCTTCCTGACATCGGGCTGGTGAGACGTTGGAGACGTCGATTTCGATGGCCCATAAGAGGAAGCCTTAGGACCGTGGTTCAGTGCTGTATAGAAGATCGTTTGCCCGCACCATTCGAAAAATCAGCCAGCGTTGCTTCAACAGATTCGCATTGTTGAAGCTTCAACCGTGGAATATTTCGGTCAGACATCTCGAGACACAACCTTTTTGCAAATTATAGTCCGCAAGGCTGATCTTTTTGAAAATGAAGATGAGCCCCCACGAGAACACGAAACAATTTCCCGCGCTGGCTCCGGGACCGCCGCGCATGTTCGCTCCGCAGACATCGACTGCTGTCAGTAGGCCAAAGAAGAATTCCACGGCTTGCCTGGCATGCAAGGCAGCAAAGAGGAAGGTGAGTCGGCGCATCGATTGATCTCTGTCTTTTCCTTTCCCTTTCTCTCTCTTTCTGGCTTGTCCCGGATTCTGGAGCAAAATGGCTAATTGTTGTGTTCTCCTTGATCCAGTGTTCTGGACCGGATGCCCCATGTAAGGCTTGTCGGTCCACCAACACCGAATGTCACTTTGATCCTAGTCGAGACCTCAGACGAAAGGTTGCCGTCAAACGGACGATCCAGGAGCTCACAAACCACAAAGATCTACTAGAGTCTTTGTTAAGCACCCTCGGGTCGGCTGATCAGCTCCAGTTCGACAAAGTGATGGATTTGATTCGGAAAAAGGCACCGTACCAAGATATTGCCCATGCGGTCGGAAGCCCGGCCACGACGTTCGGGGACCCCCAAGAGTTGTCCAATGCCAGCAAATTGGCGATCTTAGTGTATGGGGAGCATCCCATAGAAACCTCGGGCAACGGGGTGAGACGACCATCGGATCCTGGCAATATAGCAAGCTCACCAGAAGAGATTCCAAATATGAAACATCCGCAATGGCCAACAGTTAGCCCTTACGCCCGCGTCACACTGGAAAGCCTCTGCGACATACCTCTCTTCGAGGTGCCAGCAAAGCCGTGGACAAAGGTCACAGATGATGATTATCTGGTCTCGCACCTAGTTTCACTCTACTTTACCTGGGACCACCCATGCACACAGTTCCTTGATCAACGTATCTTCCTCCAACACATGAAACTCGGTGACCGAAGGTCGGAGTTCTG
The DNA here is from genome assembly GCA_911456345.1 of Penicillium egyptiacum. Lineage (NCBI taxonomy): Eukaryota > Fungi > Ascomycota > Eurotiomycetes > Eurotiales > Aspergillaceae > Penicillium > Penicillium egyptiacum. The sequence continues at coordinate 2,093,334 of CAJVRC010000843.1, forward strand.
CACGCCCCTTCTCGTCAATAGCCTGTTGTCAATGGCTAGCGTATGGATATCGCAAATATACCCCCCTGCGAAATCATTAGCTAACCCCAGTAGGCCTATTCTGATAGCCCTGATGTTCTTTCCACCCCGGAGAATGTATTCTCCCGCGGACAGAACTTTTTCCATGAGGCGCAAAGATTGTGGGAAGTCGAAGATGATGACCACGACCTGCCTAACATCCAGGCTCTCCTCTTGATGTGTTGCGTGTATGTTGCCCACTGGCTTGTAGCAAACGAGTCATGTCCACGATATTAATTTTTTTTTTGGCAGATTTAAATGCCAAGGGCGGGTCAAGAAAGGCTGGATGATGCTTAGTCAAGCAGTTCAGCTGGCACAGGATATAGGACTCTTTGATACCCCAGCAGTGTCGAAAAAGGAGATGTTGCCAGAGATTGAACGTGTACGCACGATTACTGCCTGGGGTGTCTTCAATATGAGCTCGTAAGCGCTGCCCATCCTTACAGAAGCGAGCAATGTTTAACCAATTGGTTTAGGCAAATGTCGATTGAGCTGCAGAAGATTGCTCTCTTGCCATATCCCACATCCGATGTCATTATGTGTGGCAACGAAGACTTTGACTGGACACCGTATCCTCGCTCAAACAAAATCACATATGACAAAAAGCCAGCACGTCTCCCTGAAGTCAGGGAGGGACTGGCTGAGCTCACCGGAATCTTGGTCGATGTCCAAAAGCTCGTTTCTGAAAAACGTCGGGGAAACAATATTGACGAGTTGTGGAGAAAAGCTCAAGACCCATTCGATCGTTTGGATGCTTGGCTGCAACGCTGGCCGAGCGTACCCGAGATACAACCAAATCCGGTCCCACAAGTCCTTCTCTTGCGGTAAGCATGGCTGTCTTCCTGCATGCGCCCTAGTGATTGTTTCTATGCTGATACCGCGTGAAGAATCAAATGTCTGCAGGCCCTCATACATCTGTTTGAGATTTTGAATGACCCTCATCAGCCACGATCCGTCCGACAGGCCCAGTTCTATCAGGTTAGGTCCGTCACGGAAACGGCACAATGTCTTCGCATCCATCGTCAATCGTATGGCCTCAAGCATATACCCAGCCAGATAGTTGATGCCATACAGACAGGTCTTCGGATCTTAGTCCATCACTTGGAAGAAAGTGACGAATCAAGGCAGGCGTTTGTTGAGCTGTGTCGGTTTGGAACGGCTCTTAGTCACAGGTTTAAGCAAACAGCCGACGTGATTCATGAGATCAGGAAGATCGCGCAGCACCTTGGCGTCCGATTGCCATCTGAGGCTATTGCAATCTTCGATGACCCGGAACAGTGGAGGAGTCTTGAGCCCTGAAGCTTAGGCGCTTGTATTTGTGACTGTATGAATCATCTATGCCGCTACCATATGAACGATATGGGAGAATGTTCGTCCTGCTGTAGACTTGGGTGAAACAAAGGTGGAAATCCGGAGTGGAGGTATTGTGACGGCAGGACTGGGACGACGGTGTTGAGGAAAAGCTGCAGTATCCTAGAAAACCGTCACGGCAGAATAAAACATTGACACTGGCCTACTCAACTCTTCGGTAATGGCCAGTGCAAGCTCTGCCTTCCTGGCACTCGGGCCAGAGACGAGGATGTGCAGTATCACCGCCTGTGGCTTGGGGAGAGGGAAAAAAAGGGAAAGCGGCGACGGTGAGGGGAAGGGCAGGTAGGGGCTATCATCTGCAGAAGAGTGTTAGCCGATGACAGGCGACCAGTTGCTGGCCTCTGATCCATCGGAAGGCTTTTCCCCTAATTATTTCACACCTGGCTAGTTAATGAAATCACATACTCAGGAAATACAGAATGTCTCTAGTGCTCGACTTCCCAGCATTCCTCTAGAAAGTACAAGAATGGGTACTGAGCTGAACTGACCTGGTAAAGTGTCAAAGCCAACCGTTCTCTGTCTGCTGTGACACCGTTGGGCCCTATTACATCTGTCTTTATATTTGGAATTACCATACGCTTTGACCAGATGGGAATAGGTGGATACATGTTTGAGGGATTACACCTAGAGCACCGAGTCAGTCTTTAAACAAGCGTTCAGAACAGGGAGTATATACACGATCACTTTTTATATGAAGACGCGGAACAGCCAGAAAGGAGTATCCAGTCAGTTAGAAATGTCTAGAGCCCCTTCCATCAGCATGTTGTGCAATTCCGCGTAATTCTTTCATTCTCCTTGTTATTAACTTTCTACTCACATATGTAGGTATGTAGGTATTTACCCAGGTAGGTAGTTGCAAGCTATAACTATGTTGAAATTATACTCGAAGCGAAAGTAGATAGTACAAGAATTTCCCGCCAAAACAGGTGACAACCGCGGTACCTGGTACTTACACCGTACTGGGTGCATCATGCACAAATCCACATAGCTGAGTCATCCCAATACTTATGCGCAGATAAGATAAGCACAAACACCCAAGCGAAAACCCTCAAAATTCGACTTCTTTGGCAAATCGCACACGCCGACGCTATCCCTCCTCCCCCCCACCTCGCCCCTTACGCTTCCTCACTGCCGTTTCATCCCGGCATCTTGCTGCATTTTTACCTCTTTTCTTCCCCCTTCCCACTCAACATGTCCTACGAAGACCGCGCCAATGCGCGCCCCAACTTGAACGATGAGTCCGATAATGAGGAGGAGGCTATGGTCAACGACTACCGCGAGCAGGTCAACTTTGACGATGGAATGAGCGAATTGGACCAGACCATGTCCCACGGTGCATCGCAGGCCCATGACCTTCAGGCCCAGCTGGCCGCCGCCGCCACCCCGCTAGAATACCAGGCTACTCTTGAAACCAAATTCGCTAGCTACGACAACTACTGCAGTCTCTTCCACTATATTCTGAATTCCGATGGCCCCGTGGATTTGGAGGTTCCTAACGTAGGTGTCCCGTTTTCCCGGCCGATTGTTGAACGCCATGAGTGAAAAGGAAAAGCTTGGCATTCGTGAAATCAACAGGTCGCTTCATCTTCAAAAGACATACAGAAAACTAATGATAATTTTCTCTACAATCAGTACTACTGGGCTTGGGAAGTCATTGACGAGTTCATCTACCAATTCGAATCCTTCTGCCGTTACCGCAACCGTGTCGCTTGCACTGGATCCAACGAGGAGGAGAGCCAGCTGCTCCGCGAGAACCCGAACACCTGGGGCTGCTACTCAGTGCTGAACGTGCTTTACTCTCTCATCCAGCGCTCGCAGATCAGCGAGCAATTGAACGCCACTAAGCGGGGAGAGGACCCAATGGCTGTGGCCGGCGAGTACGGCTCGCGCCCGTTGTACAAGATGCTCGGCTACTTCTCGATCATCGGACTGCTACGCGTGCACTGCCTGCTCGGTGACTTCAGTCTTGCCCTGAAGATCCTTGACGATGTCGAGATGAACAAAAAGGCCATGTTCGCCCGCGTGATGGCCGCCCACTTCACCACCTACTACTACGTGGGCTTCTCCTACATGATGATGCGCCGCTACGGCGACGCCATCCGCATGTTCAGCCACATCCTCGTGTATGTGTCCCGGACAAAGAACTTCCAGAAGGGCGGCAACAACTACGAAGCCATCGCCAAGAAGAACGACCAGATGTACGCCCTGATCGCCATCTGTGTCGCTCTCCACCCCACCCGTCTGGATGACACCATCCACTCGGCCGTCCGCGAGAAGTACGGCGAGCAGTTCTACCGCATGCAGAAGGGTGGCCCGGAGGCCCTGCCCGTCTTCGAAGAGCTCTTCCGCTCTTCCTGCCCTAAGTTCATCAACCCTACTCCTCCCGACTTCGACAACCCCGCCTCCAACGTCGACCCCGTCGACCACCACACCGCCATCTTCATGGACGAGGTCAAGAACACCCTGTTCAACCCCACCATCCGCTCTTACCTCAAGCTCTACACCACCATGGACCTCAAGAAACTTGCTGGTTTCCTCGAGGTGTCCCCCGAGCAGCTCCGCTCTTGGCTGCTCGTTAACAAGCAGCGCAGCCGTCAGATCCGCTGGGTCGACGGTGGCCTCCTGGATGGCGAGCCTGCCATCGCAAACGATCTCGACTACGCTCTTGAGGACGACCTGATTCACGTCAGCGAGACCAAGGCCGGCCGCCGTTTGGTCGACTGGTACCTGCGTAACCTCGCTCGCGTCTACTAAGCGCGGCCCGCGTCTCATAAGTGTGCCGAGAGTTGAAAAGAAAAAAAAGCGAATGGTGGGAGGCCTCTGCTTACAAGAAGAGGAATGGACATGACTTGAGATGAATTTTCTTTCTTTTTCTCTGCCTACTTTGTTTTTTATTTTCCACATTATACTCATTGCTCTCCCCCTTTCCCCCTATCACGTTTCTTGTTTCCGTGTCTTGTTTTTCCTTTCCTTATTTTTTTCGACTGTTCCCCGTCCATGATCATGGAAGTTCAAGGCTTCCTGGTCCGTTCAAAATCAAGTTCAAGTTGGATTATCGCGATATCTTTGGTGGGCGTCCGCTGTTTCATGTCCCCTGGTCTGCTGTCGCTGCTTCTTTGAGGGCAGATGTTTAACGCAGCACGGAGAGTATTTGTGTCAGGTAGAAGAAAAACAGTTACTTGATGAAAGCATTAGATCAACGAGAAATACTCTACATATTTCAAATCTTCCACGGTCACTGTGCCTAAACAAAGCCTGGAGTTGCTCTGGGATAGGGGTACCTTATTTTGGACATGGATAAGATAAAAATAGAAATTTCATTCAGATGAAAATATTTTGTAATTACTAGATGCAGGCCGCAAGAGAAACGTCTTCTATCTACATGTACAAGTACATCCCTCTCTAAACTGAATTATAACAATAATAGCTCTCCTGTGGCAGCCCCACCAGCCAGTTGCGGCTGATACACCTGCTGTTGATTTTGAGTCACAACGTACTGTGTCTGAGGCGCACCTCCACCACCGGTACCATCGAGGTCCAGCGAAGCCATTTGCTGGGAGCCGATACCACTGAAGTAAGCGTCTGCTGCATCTGCTGCCTCGTTCATGTTGCTGGGGCCTGTAGTGGCGGGGTTGACGCCCGGGCCGACGGGGAGAGAAGGAGGAGGCCCATTGTAGATAGGCGTGACGGGATCACCTGTAGTGATGATTGTGGCTAGACCGCTATTACTGGTTGATGCGGAGGCCATGTTTGCGGTGGGAGGGTTGTATTCGAGCATGTTGCCTGTACCGTCATCGACGGGGGAACGTTGCAAGGCTGGGCTGGGCAGGAGACGCCGAGGGCGGGCAGCGCGGAAGACTTGATGGATGGGTTTCAGGTAAACGGTGGCTAGAGTGCCGACATTCAGACACAGTTCCTCGAGAGTGCGTGGGTCTAGCTTTTCACTCTCAGCCGTGATTGGGGGCTTTTGGCCCATGACAATCTGCTTGGCAGTTGCTGGGTCTGTCGACAGCAAACGCCAGTACATATAGCCACGGTCACGAAGATCAGGGTCATCTGTCTCTTCGGTGCACCATTTCAGCACCTGTGGTACGAGCTGCTGGCCCTTGGTAGGGCGTTGGATGAAAAGTTTGACGGTAGCCGTGAGCAGGGCCAGCTGCACTTCGACCGTTTCGTCGTGGAATGTGGCTAAGTAATCCTGAAGGAGGCCATCCGAGTTATCGATGCGGTCCGCGTACTGGCCAATGATCCAAATTACGGCTGCCTTGGCCTCAGGCTCATCTAGATCGTCGATGTTTCGGATAACATGGCTGATTATACTTTCGTACTGGTTGGGGTATTTGCGGAAGATGTTGCGAATCACCACTGTTGCCTCTTGGACAATGTATGGGATCTTGGCATCGACCAACTCCAAGAGCGTCTCAATACATTGCTTTGCAGCGGATTCGATCTTGATTGCCAGTTTTCCAATGGCCCGAACAGCCTTGCGCACAAAGTGAACGTCAATTTCAGTGGCATATCTGCGAAGAATGTCAGTACACGTTTAATACAGCCAATCTGAGAAGTTCTTACTCTCGAAGCTCTGCCAACACGACGGAGATGTTCTCTTTTGTGGTTAGCATGAACATTAGTTCCAGCTTGGTGACTTTGACGTAGATTGGGTCGTTGTAATTGCAGAAGAATACTCGGATATCATTCCGCAAGACCTCCGGTCTCTTCTGAAGAATTAAGATAGCATTGCGCAGTGCAAGATACTGGACCTCGGGCGGCTTGGAAAGCAACGTGACGAGCGGTGGAGATAACTTCTTGCATAACGAGGTGATATGCTTTTCGCCCGCAATGTAGTTCATGAGATAAAGAATGACACGGCATGAGGTTAGGACGACGGCGGAATTTGAATGTGATAGTCGCGGGGCAATTCGCTCTGCCAGCAGAAGCGCCTCTGCGGAATCCTGGGGCACATATGCCATTAATGCCTCGAGGATGTAAGTTTGACACCATCTGTATGAACTGTTAAGACAATGTCTCTTATGGAACCGAAGATTCTTACTCGGAGCAGTCTGCCAGAATTGAAACCAATTTCGAGGCACTGATATAGTCGATAGTGAGTGAAATCGATTCACTGCGGCCCCAGATATCCACCAACGAAGCTAAGACGCTGGAAACAACAGTCGGGTTCTCATCCTTCAGCATGCGATTGAGCCTGTCGATTAGATCTGAGTTCTCAACCATCTTCTTATCGTGCTCATAGAGCTTTGCGACACAGAAAGCCGCTGTCTTGCGGACATATGGGTCATTGTCTTGCATCAGGCGCTTGACAGGTTGGAACGTCGCTTCGACAAATTCACGAACATGCACATATGAGATAGTTCGGAGTGCAAGCGCGCGCACAAGCGGGTTGTTATCTGTCATATCCTGTAAAGCAAAGTCAGCCCAACTCGAATCCTCTTTCGTAACAGCGGGACCATACATCAACCAATATAGGTAGCGCCTTCAACGCGACCTCTGGTTTCATTCTCGAATAGTTGACCAGGAACAAGAAGCACCTAGACAACGTATTAGCAAGCAAGCTCTAGCTTGCATGGCAAACATAATGATCATTATTGAGCAGAGGGTCCAGACATACATCTTCTTGATCTCCAAGCTCGGTAGATTCATACAACCAATAACATCCGGAAACAGCGCAACCATGTCGTTGTTGCTCATGGTCATATTGGCGACAATCTTCTTAAGTGCGATCTTTTTGGCGGAATAGTTCTTGTCTTTCTTGCCGCCGCTATTGAGCTCTTGCCGTAGCTCCGCAACCTTCCCCTGTATATTTTGCGAGCGTGAGCCATGGAATGGAGGATAAGGAGAAATAGCGATGAACATGAGGGCAGATATGATGCGGTGATTCAGAGCGAGGTAGGAGCAAAGCAAATAGCCTATGCCGAATGCAAGGGAACGAAGCCAGATGCAAAAGCCCGAGTACAGAGCTCACCAAAGCGAGGGGAAGTGAATGCATGGAAGTGCAATGCGGGGAAGGGGGTAAAATGGCTATGATGCGATGTTGGAGATATCATGCAATCAAAGAACAGGTGGGCGAGCTAACGTACCCTGGCGAATAACTTCGCATCTCCTCCAGAACTCATGGCTGCGGTATGGACGAATAGCGATTAGGTGCTGCTAGGTGCGATTTCTTGGAATGCGAACTTTGGGCAAGCTCCGTCGTGTCTGACGGCCGTGCGATCAATCACAGTCGAGCTTGGCTGGAGGATCGTCGAGGATAAAACGAACGTAAAGCGCGTGAAATCGAGTCCAAAGGGTCCGGTCCGTCGGGGAGTTTTGAGAGAGGAAAAGGGTGAGACCGAGGACGTGTTCACCGTTCGGGATACTCGGAAACAAATTAAATCAGCGATTGGACATTGTCCTTTCACAAACAAGCGGGAAAAGAATTCGAAGATTAACTAAGTGGGAAATGAAGAGAGAGAAAGAGGGAAAGGAGAATTGAAGGCGGCGTAGCGACTTACGGAGGGAACCTCCCTACCCAGCCTGGCAACTTTCCTCCCCGTCATTCGATTCCTCTAAGATCATCTTCCCCCACACACCACATTTACTATCTTAATCATGTCACAAGCTCGCCTACCACCACCTCCCCCACCGCAATGGGTTGTTTCGTTGAACTCCCCGATGCCTCGCCCCTCAAAGGCCGCGTCTAGCATCCCGGACCCGCCAGGCTTCTCGAGCAGTCGGGGAGGCAAGCAGGTGAGCTCCACCCACAACTCATAATACTATGGAAGCGAACATACTAATATGGTACTTTCAGCGCCAGCAACAGCAACAACAAGCTCCCACGAAGAGACCCGAGGAGACCGATGCGCTTAAGATGAAGAAAGCGTGGGAGATCGCCATCGCCCCATCCAAGCAGATCCCAATGAATGCCATTATGATGTACATGTCCGGCAACAGTCTTCAGATTTTCAGCATTATGATGGTCCTTATGTTGTTTAAGGGTCCCATCCAGGGTCTGATAGGTACCAATGCGGCATTCGCCAAGTACGAAACCCCGTCGACACATTCGCGTCTGCTTGGAGTGAAGGTGGTCTACATGTTGATGCAGCTGGTATTACTGTGTCTGGGTATCTGGAAGGTTAATGCGATGGGCCTATTGCCGTAAGTCTTGCCCTGCAGCTTTGGCAACACCTATTTTGCTAACTTATGCCCAGAACTACGAGATCGGATTGGCTAGCATGGGAGTCGGAACGGCAGCCTTTGGAGCGGGCTCATTTTGCTTTCAGGTGATGCTATAGGCTTGGAGTATGGGTTAAATGTTTGAAAGAGGCTATTGGAATGCATCCATGGACGATAATGCGATGTGGAACAGCTTATCATGGCAGTGATCATGTGGCTCCTTTGCCTTCTTGCATTATTGATTGAAGAGTTCTATAATCATGCGTTTCTTGGGCGCAAGTTTCTAAAATGGTATCGACAGTGAAAATGTAGTTCGGGGGGCGGAGCAATAACCCCATAGTCACTTCTGACTTGAAGCATCCCATCCCCAGTGTTCTTAGCTTCCTCTTTCAGACGACGCTCTTCACGCCAATCCGGGCCCTTTCGAATCACGATCAAAAGCAGCGGTGTCGTGGCCATCATCACCAACGCGATGAATGTGAAACACCAGCCCCGGCCCATGGCAGAAAGCATAGGATCGATGAGTGCCGTCGCGCCGGCTCCCAGTAAGCAACGCCCTAAATTATTGGCAGCAGTGGCCTTCGCCGCTTGTGTCGGATATAGGTCTACCAGGAGTGTACTGATGGTGTTGAATGCACCTGTCAGCGTCAATCCCATGAGGAACAGAATACATGTTGGCGCAGCGAGATGAATGCCATAGTTCAAAAACCACCCAAACGCCAGGACGCAGATGCTTCCTAATACGAGAAGAGGGAATGCAATCTGAAGACGAGCTTTTTCAATAGGGAAATTCCGCAGGTCAGTTTCACGGTTCTTGGTTAATGGAAAATTCAATTGCTTTGCGAGTCGCCGGTAGTTGAAGTCCAAGAACTTGCCATTGACAATGGAAGCGATGGTTGCACCGAGGCCAAATGGAATATAGCAGAGACCGACCTGGAGGTCGTCTAGCTCGTAGAGCTCATTGAAAATAAAAGGAATGCTTGCGCTCACGTCGTAAAATCCAGCGAAAAGAATAGCGTTGCAGAAGAGAATGAGACTCATATCCTTCTGGAATACAATGGCGAGTGTCTGGAAAGGATTGGGAAACTTCAGTTTCTGCTTGGGTGCAGTTGCCGTGGATATGACGCCTTCCTCACTAGCCTTTCGGGACTTCAGGTAGCTGACCAGGGACATATTCCATTTCTGAGGAGGCAATGAGCCATTGCCGACAATACCACGAGCAGTTTCCGGGAAGAAAAGCAGAAAAGGAACCATGAAAGCCCCTGCAAAAATGGTCAGAAACCAGAAGATCGCCCGCCAGCCCAAATACTGAGACAATAGACCTCCAATTACTGGTCCGACAGAAGGGCCCATGAGAGATCCTGCCGTGACAAGTCCCATATAGGAACCTCGTTGTGATGCAGTAGCTACATCGGAGACCACCCCCGATGAGAGGGCAATGGTCGTGCTGCTCCCTGCACTTTGCAAGCACCGGAGAAAGAAAAGAGCTGCATAATTGTTTTGCAGGGCAAGTCCAATATTGGCTGCGATATAGATCGTGAAGCACACGATATATGCTGGTCGTCGGCCAGCTTTGTCCGCAAAGTCACCAATAAACATGGGCGACAAGCCTTGAAAAATCTGCATTCTCATTAACCAAGCTATAAAATGAAATTTGCCCTATACACGTAGGAGAGCTTACCATATAACTCGTCAAGGTCAAATTGATCAACGAACTTGATACATGCAGATCTTTCGCTAAGGTATTCAATGCGGGGAAGTAGATCTGAGAAGAGACAGGCGAGAAGAACCCAGCCCAAGAGGCCATGAAGACAATATACCTGCGCTGACTGACTGTGAAGACTGAGTAGTCGACATCAGCAAGGTCCCCTCTTCTTGTTCCCGCATTCGCATCTTGACCGGATTCCGGGTGCAAAACAGATGATTGCTTTATTTCCTTCTCCGTCATCTAGACTGTCAATGTCGAGACCAGACAGGTGAGAAAAAAGGCCTCGGAGACGCAAGAGAAACCTGTGACTCCATTTTTTCTCGCTAGCACGTAAGCGGGAAAGATCCATATCGCCATTTGCGGAGATAACAGCACTGGAAGACGTGCCGAGAAGCCGAAGCTTTACCTATAGGGCTGATCACTACCTTTTACGGACTATACCGTCTGCCTAGGTACTTTGTAAATAGGATTACCTGACCCTAGAATGTGTAAATAAGAAAGGATTCAAAATAAAGGTTCAACAAACTTGAATTGAATCTAAATACATGCAGCTGACACAATACGATAGTATACAACAACACAACGGTCAACACGCCTTGACAGCCTCTTTGCACGCCTGCAAAAAGATCTGACAGAACTCCCACACTTCCGTGTAAGTGTTATACAAGGGTGCAGGGGCGACGCGAACCACATCTGGTTTCCTTTCATCAATAACAACCCCATTCTCCTCCAGACAATGCAGAACCTGATCTAGCAATCCTGGCTGGAGACGTAGACTGAGCTGAGAACCTCGCTCATCTGGGTTTGATGGCGTGATGAGGGTAAATAGTCTATCTTCTGGGGCAGCGTCTAGAGGATACTTCGTCAGAAGATGTTCTAGATATCCCGTGAGGTTGAGGGATTTCTGTCGAATTTCCTTCATTGTGGCCCGGTTGAAGATCTCGAGTGATGCAACGACAGCATTGATATCTAAAACAGAGGGATTTGACAACTGGAATCCAGCGGCACCGGGTTGTGGTAGAAATTCTATAGTTGTCAGCCTCGCCTATCTATACATCAGAACCGGATACTCACTGTTTTCCATGTTGAAGCGCGTTTTGATATCGCCACCCCACCAGCCTGAGAGTCGAGGCCGGAATGTCTCGTCGGTTTCGGGCTGTTTCTCATCTACGGAGCCATGGCGTTCATGGACAAATAGTCCTGCTATTCCACCTGGTCCACTGTTGAGGTACTTGTAATTGCACCATGCCGCAAAATCAACATTCCAATCGTGAAGTTGCAAATCCACATTGCCGGCGGCGTGAGCACAGTCCCAGCCGATCAAGATGCCTTTAGAATGGGCGTGAGCCGTAATCCGTTCAATATCGAAGTATTGCCCTGTGTAGAACTGAATAGCCGAGAGGAGGACGAGTGCGGTGCTAGAAGCATTGTCATCGATCACTTTGATAATTTGTTCGGTGCTAAGGGTAGGCTGATCTAGATTCTTGGGTTCGATCAAAACCATGCCGTCCTTTGGATCGAAGTTATGATGGCGGAGCTGAGACTCAACCGCATACTGAAGTGCACTCGTGTTAGCATCAACAACAAACTCCAAATTTGGACTGCACAACTGAAACGACATACATGGTCACTGGGAAAAGCCTTGCCCTCCAGGATAATCTTATATTTTTCTTTGGTCGGGCGATAGAAGCTTGCCATTAGTAAGTGCAAATTGGCCGTCAAGGTGCCCATAACTGCCACTTCACTTTGAGAGGCGCCCACAACTGAGGCCATGAGCTTGGAGGCTGCAGTATCAACATCGACAAAAGGAGGTAGCAATTGATCATCATGCGGCACAAAGTGCCCGGTCACGCCTTTCGTTGCCCAAGTTCGCAAGTACTGCTCGATATATTTCTGGGTACTACGGGGTTGGACTCCCAGTGAGTTACCACAGAAGTAGATGCATTTTTCATCAGACGCTTCATTGCCTAATCCAAGATTAGAACGGACGTCTGGGTATAGAGATCCTGATACGTACTGTCCTCTACTGCTAGAGTCTTCCGCTTGAGGTCCTTCTTGGATGGAATAATAAACTCATCCCGGAAGCTCCGAAGGGGATCTTGAGCATCAAGAGCTTCGGCATACTCTTTCTTGTAAGCTCTGATATCATGTGTATAGGCAAGCGGGGAGCCGCTTTTGATGTCCTGAACATGCTGCCGGGAACCCATGACGACAGACCTAGATCCAGATAGTTACTCGGAATGCGGGTGTATATTCCGCAAATCTGAGAGCTCTAGCAGACTAGATCTTCAGAAGAGTCATACAACCTTGAACATTTATCTGCAGTCCCCCACCATTCGCCGATCCCTTCCTGATGGGGACATTATTCTGCCATCACTACCCGACTTTGTGTGACCAATGGCGTCACTGCTAAACTGACTAACCCGATGTAATCGAAAATGGGATGATTTCAAATGTTGATATCAAGTGTTCTCCATCTCTGTGCTTTCTCTTCTTGAAATATTTCATTCTTTCACACATCAACAATGTCGCGCTCTTTATTCTCATCATCAGCCGTCCGGCTGTTATCCAAACCACAGACTTGCCGGCTCTTCTCGACTTCCCGGCCGGCTTTGTGCCTCTCCGCATTCCCCGGCGGCGAAGTCGTTCCTCGCCGGCCAGGCACTGTCGCAAGTAGTGTGCCTCCTCTCAAACGCTCGGCACCTCAGTCCTCAGCCCGCCGCTATATCCGCCACCAACATGCGTGTTTTTCTTCCTCGTCCGTCCGTCCTGCGACCAAGGTGACGCGAAACCCGAGAACCGGAGATGATGGACAATCCCTCATGATTGGTATTTCACCACGAGCTGTGGAGGTGAGTTGATTGATTTCTTTGCATTCGGTTTGTCTGCTTTGCTTCGCTCTTCTATCTGGCTTGCGCTGGGACGGGCGGGAAGCTGTCTGGGCTGCATGGACATCAAGTGCCGGTGGGTTGTCTGTCTCGGCGTTGGCTTGCTTTCAGCCGATATGGGACAGCCTGGGAGTGCGCCTTGGGTTGCTCACATGCTCTTCCAAGTACATGCGACCATAGGGTGTGGAAAACAGGGCTTCCCGTCCGCTCAGCCGTACTTAAGCCACACGCCGGTGAGTTAGTAGTTGGGTGGGTGACCACCAGCGAATCCTCACTGTTGCATGTTCTAGTTTTTTTAATTACTTTTTCTTTCGCCTTCCCCGAAAGGAGGGGGGAGATTTAATTTTGTGAACCATCAAGCTAACCCAGCGCAGCGTCTCCGCGAAATCACAGACCCAACCTCCTCTCCCTCCGCTATCAAGGAAGAGAATCCATACCACCATCTTCGCATCACAGTCACAAGCGGCGGATGCCATGGCTTCCAATATCTGATGTCCCTAGAAGGGGCTTCTAAAATTGATCCGGAAGAGGATACTGTGTTTGAAGGAGAAGCAGATGAACATGCAACAGAGTCAGCCGGTGAGGCCAAGGTGGTTATGGATGAGCCTTCGCTTGAGCTGCTGCACGGCAGTACCGTGGACTATACCACCGAGTTAATCGGGAGCCAGTTCAAGATTGTAGATAACCCCCGCGCAACAAGTAACTGCGGTTGCGGAACAAGTTTCGATGTCAGTGATTGAGCAATTTATCTCTTGGAGGAATAGGGGAGATGGTATTTACTATTTTATTCCTTCTCTTCTATTATCTTATGTACATCATACTGCATTCTGCATACTGGAAAGATAGATAATTACTAGAATATGAGGACCTGTGGAATTGACGCCGAAAATGACCGCTTTTGAGGCCAGAAATGGCTCCCTTTCCACTGATAACTCAGGATGTTCAGCCGCCCCCACTGCTCTGTAACACCATTTATTCCGTACTCTAGCATTGCTAGCAATGATGTTGTATTGCCGCTAATTTTTTATTCTACCTACCTAGGTAGGTTGCACCTGGGCATCGCACACGGATTAGTCACCTTCCTCAACTGCACAGGTGTCCCTTGCCCAGGTGGTGACAAACCTAGGTACCTTAGGTAGTTAACTATCTTCATTCTGCATTCTTCCTGTACCACCCTCTTCTCCTTCTAGACGCCCAACATGGCTACGATCATGAAATGGGCCACAAAGGCGTTTCGAAGGGCCCCCTCCCCTCCCATATGCTTTCCCACCAGCGGGTTCGACACCGTCCGCCTTCAGAGGTGCTTGATGAGGAACGGTTTGAGAAGTTCAAACAAGGACAATATTATCCTGCTAATATTGGCGATGTGCTTATTTCCAAATACCAGATTGTTGGTAAACTTGGTTTTGGGAGCACTTCTACTGTATGGCTCGCTCGTGATCTTGAGTAAGTCAGGGCAGATCTACTTATTGTAACTAAACACTGACTCACTGAGACAATCAGGGGTCATCGATAGTGACACTCAAAATCTACGCTTGCGACGAAGGTAATGAGGAAGAGTTTCAGATCTATAAGCAACTAAACTAAGGGCGTCCATGGCACCCTGGCCATGCTCATGTAAGGGAAGTACTGGATATCTTCACAATCCCCTCTTCGGGTGGCAACCATCCGTGTTTTGTTCAGAATCCGACGTGGTGAGCTTTAGGGACCTTCTCTACCACAATCCCAACAATCGATTTACCGAAGATCTCTTCAAATCTGGTCTTATGCAGATCTTTCTTGCACTTGACTACCTGCACACTGAATGCAAGCTTGTCTACACCGGTAAGGCGTATCGACAATGCCTTTCTAATACCCGTTGCCCTAATCTGCATTCTTATAGACATTGAAAGCGATAATATTCTCCAAGAAATAGAAGACAAGTCCGTCCTTGAAAGTTTTACCCAAGCTGAAACAGCCCTTCACCCGGCAAAATTGTTAATGGCTTGCCGGTTTATGCTTCACGACGTTTCGACTTGCCGAAGGTGTTTGGCCGAGCAGTTTGAAGTGATTTTGGCTCTGCCGTACGAGGAGATGAGAGGAGGAATCACGATGCACAGCCAGATGTTTATAGATCGCAAGCAGTGATGCTGAAGACTGATTGGAGCTATCCAGTTGAAATATGGAATGTTGTTGTTATGGTATGCTTTGCCTGTTTACCCTTACCTCTCAATTTCATGTACTAAGAATAATAGGTGTGGGATTTGTTTGAGGGGAGACACCTTTTCCATGGAAATGACCCTGACGGCAAAGGGTACTCGACCTGGACGCATCTTGCAGAAGTTATGGGTATTCTAGGGCCACCTCCTTTAGATATGCTTCAGCGTGGGAAACGAAGCCATGAATTCTTCGCCAGTGATGGTAAGTATCCTTTTCTCGGTCAATGCACTTTGCAAAGGCTTACGAAGACAATCTTACAGGGAAATGGAAGCAAGACATAGAGATTCCGACAGGGGTCAGTTTGGACCAGTTGGAAGAATTCCTCGAGGGAAGAAATAAGGAGATTATTATAGCTTCCATGAGAGCGATGCTTCAGTGGCGGCCTGAAGATAGGAAGACAGTAAGCCCTGGGCCTTCAACCTTAAGACTTTACCCAGAGTGGTTTGATATCCATGCAAATACCATAAATTTCTTAATCAGGAAGTCCGAAATTACGTATAGTGTGCTTCTAAGGCAAGGTTCCCAGGTGACCTCGGGAGTATTCCAAGATTATGGATGCATGATACCTTACATACCTACCTACGTACCAGATTTCCTATGCCAGATCTTGGCTTTCCCTTTCCGCTTTCGTGATCAGCCCCTCGCCGGTTTTGCTCACTGAATAGAACTGAGCACGTCTCTGAATGCTCTGATCAGATCAGTGAGCATTATGTAAGCGCACTGATTTGCTCACTGGACACAACTTGAGCGTCAGGCCCCTCAATAAAACGCAACACGCTAGCACTATCCACGTGAGACCCTCGTTCTTTAGATTGGCCCCACTCTCCCATCAAAAAGGCATTGGCACCAATAACTTTGACGTTTCATTTTAGGACACTTGCTGGTATTCATTGCGCCTCGATAGAGCCTAATGGCTAGTCACCCAATTAGTCAATTAATTAAACTGCATGCTCCTGGGAACCCTTGCCTACTGGTTCTATGGTCTCCTGGATAGGCATAGAGGGAGTGCTAATCCTAGAGCAATTGCATGAATCTACTGGGAGACCGCAACTTGTACCTAGCCACGGCATAAACATCGAAGTCCTCAAAGCTATGATCAAAGGCTAACCAGACGAATTTCTCGTCAAGTCCATTAGCTACCAATAACCTGGCTTACGAGAGCTCAGTCGCAAGTTCAAATCCAAATTCCCACACAAAAAGCCCAAAATCATATACTCCTACGGGATGGAGAGATCGTTCTTACCGAAAAAGTACTACAGCCTTCCTTTTTTGATCTCTTTATCACCCGAAATACTCACAACGTGATGGCTCGCCGACGGACAAGAGAAGATAGAAGGTAAACCGAAGGAGATTCTTGTCGATCTCGATTCTGCAACGGACGGTGAACTGTGGACCACAGGCTATGTCAATACGCGCCCTTTGAATTGAAACCATTCCGATCTGGTGAAATTTAGCAGTCCAGATGATGCAGACTTTCGCGTTTCTAATTGGCGAGGTAGAAGATGACGTTGAACCAAGAGCAAGGTGATATCACTTGAGGTGACGGAGAAACTATAGATTTTCGTATATTGGCTACTGATGTAGAAGAGATGAAACAACGATCGACAGTATCAATGTCACCGAGGGACTATCGTCATTGAAGCAAGTGGACTTGTGATCACGACAATCAAGGATGTTTGACTTCGGGATCCTAATTTCTGCTCAATCTGAAGATCCAAAGTTCATTTTGACTTGGACCAACCAAAGAATAACTATGTAAAAGACGTTCACGAAATTCGTCCAAGAAGCCAAAGCCCGATGGAATCACAGCCTTCCTACACGGCTGAAAATACTCGACGATCTGATTCCCCGCGTTCTCTGCTGTGACGAGGGTAGGTGTTGGAGTCCCTTTGGCGGTGTTGATCCTTGCTGCTGACAATTGTGGATGACCGTACTGATTCCGGGAGCAAAAAGCCAGCTTTAACAATCATGTCTTTCGATTTGCCGGTCATGGGATCGATAAAAGAATAGCACTGCGCTTCGAAGTTCTGAAAAACAATGGCCTTGCTCGACTGGTCCGTTGGCCTTCCAAGGCAAAGCACGGACCCGGACCATCCAATCGCAGGGGTAAATGGTTCGGTTGTTGTCCATAATAGGGACGCAGTTTGAGATCGAGCCGTCCGATCCCATAGGTATTCTGTACCTATGACTGTTGCGTTCCGAATAGCATTTGGATCTCTGGTGCCCTGAAGGAGAAGCCACCTTCCGACGACGGTGTTCATCCGGACTGCGTAGACATCGGAGCCGGCGAGTGCAGTAGAGTAGGACGCCCATTCCGACACGGCTGGATAGCCAGGTGGGCTGACAAGTGCAGGCAGGTTATCATCTGTGATCAGGCTAAGGTCATGCCTATAGCCAGCGGGGTATGGAAGGGCGGGACTAGGATTATCAAAGGTGTGGGAGATTGTGCCGATCTGAATGAATAAGTTAGTGTCCTTCATAGTGAGTAAAGAAAAAGGTAAGGGGCTTACCCGCTTCTTCTCTGTTGCTAACCAAACTTCTTTGCCAATCGGAGAGTTAGTCTGGGAATTCCGTACCACTCTAAGTGCACAAGTATCGGATAGAGGCGGTTGACGGAGGAATCGTCGAAGGGCGCTTCTAGTCCACAAGATCCAGTCGGAGAACATCGAGACCACACGAGACGGCCGAGGGTTCCTTACAAAGCCATGGGTCACAGTCGCTATAGCCTCTTTGCCGTCGGGCATCCGGAGTCTCAGACCCAAGCAGCCAGAGCCATTGAGACTATCGGGGGTTTCGGAGACTTCCATACCAGATATAACAGTGTCGGCACTAACCTTCACTCTCGGTACATCATAGATAGTCCGTAAACCGCCAACTTCCATGATCCAGTCTGTTTCGTAGATATCTCGAATATCCGAAGGCGATCTGAATAGCATGACCAGGAAGCCTGCCACAAGTACTCGAGCCCCTATAGCGGCTGGGAAAAGCTCGCGAAGGCCTTCGAGCTGTTCAGGCGATAGGAGCTTTCGGGGATTGATACCTTCTTTGAAGAGGTATTCCTCCTTCAAAGGCGACCGTGGAGTTAACACTCGTCCCCATGGGTAGAGGTCCTTTCTATCCTCAGGAAACGGGTGCACTGCTCGCCCTCCCGCTTTAGTGTCCGTACACGGACCATGCACAACCCACACCTCAGGGCCATACTGGGGATGGGATACATAGACTTCATCATGCAATCCCAATGCCGGATGATGAGTCCGGAGCAACTGCTCATTCTCTGGCGTTGTCTCAAGAGTATGGGCAGCGCGAATTTTCGCCGACTCAGAAAGTCCCCACTCCCGAGAATCCGTTCCTATTGCTCTAATCAGCGACTCAAGTTCGGAAATAGCAGGTGAAACAGCGCAAGACATCTTACTGTCGACAAGCCTGATTGAGAACCTTTGCCAACGGAAGCAAGTGTCAAAATCGGTATCCGGGGCGGCCAGGCGATTGTAGCGAACCGGGGCCACGAGTCTGCGGCGCTTCGGCTGCATATTGTGGTCTATCTAGCGCTTGAGATTCAAGAAGTTTGACGGAAAGTGATTCTTCTCTTCTGACAGTCGAGTCCAGAGGGCACCAAGCCTGGGAAGTTTTCTTCAAGCAGTCGAGTCCAGGAGGTATCAAGGATAGGAAGGAAATACCCAGATCAGCGCGAAAAGTTGAGGAAAGATGTGGGAGAGCGGTGGGATGACCACTGTGGAAGATGCGCCGAGGAATAGCTAGACTGTCTAGTACTGTTAGGCCCTCGTGATCTTATTCGCTCGACCGAGAACTCCGCCAAGCCGCGGGAGGTGGGTCTTATCCTCCCCTTAACTATTACAGGCCGTAGCTTAACCAAAAGAGGCTTAGTACTATCTTGAGATCAACGCGGCTGTTTCCTGGCTAGTCAGCCCTATGTGAAGTGTGATCAGGACATAAGGCACTAGGATTCTTGTAAACTAAGCCATCTGTGGGAACTAACTATGTGCGTCGATCACGTGGAGCACGTGAGCATCATATCACCCGGTATGGCAATAGCTTCTGCAGGACCAGAGGATAGCTCCAAGAAATCACAGGAAAAGTGCTAGAGCCGCAAATGGACGCATATTTCGCTAGCCAGGTCAGCGAATTCATAACAGCAACAGACGCATGTATAGGCGCTATCGATGACTGGGCTGTACATAACTAGCGCGCTGCGGCCCTCGCAAACTCTTCCCTTGGTGAATAAACGGCTCCACCGAGAGATCCCAGATAACGCCTATGCCGAATCGTTCACCCTGTCGCCGATCAAACCAACTATAGCATTACCCTGGCTGCCCCAGACTGCCATGCTCCGGTTTCCCGAAGAAGATCACCTTCGGGAGAATGTCACCGCGAGGTCAAGAGTCGTCGAGGAATGTAGGGTCAGTAGAATACGACTAGAGTAGATTAGACTTAGCGCATGTTATGATTTCTTTGTACGGTCAAAAGATTCACGCCACTCGGCAAGTTATAACGGCTCTAACTAGACATCTTCAGGGCCCATGAAAGCCCAAGCCCGACCCGGCCCGACCATTGTTTCGAGCCCCTATGGGCCCCCAATCTCTACTAAACAGTGCAAATAGCGCTTGACCCCGACTCTACATAAATTATGCATTATTTCACTGTTATTTTGAGTATTTCAGATACAGGAATGCTCTTAAAATCAGAAGACAGTGTGACACATCGCTATGCGCACATCAAGTCGACCCTTTCTACAGAAACATCCCATCATGTTCTGACGGGAACTCGAGCGACTGCTTAGTCACTACTCTAACCTGTAACGTAATCCACGGCCGAGCTGCGCACACGGCACGTCTGAGCACAGAAATTGTCGCTTGTAAGATTAGTTCGGTATTTCTATTGTGTCCCCACCAAAATTAGTTCGTGATTATTACGCGGCAAAAATCAGTTGTTCTGCATTTTCTCGACTACAAACGCAATTCGCAAAATTTGGGCGACGATATCCTCTAGATATTGAGGCCCTCTATCTATTGGTGGTAGAATTGTCCTAAATTTCTGAAAATCAAGGTCCAATAATTGTACCCAACGTATGTGACTCCTTTTTCCCAGCGGATAGACCGACCATTGCAGTATTCTGGTTCTAATCATGCTAATACTTGGCTTTGACTACTAGTTAAGTCTAAATTAGAGGATTATACTAATGACCCGTCCAAAAGCACGAAAGCCTCCTTCCTTCAAAGCACGTCCGGGTCGTAAGTCCCCTTCCAGCACTAAGCAGACATCCTTAGACAAGTGGTTAAATTCAAGTAACACAATAGTAGTAAAGGCACAGGAGATCACCGAAGAAGCCTAGGAGAAGGGGGAGAAAGAACAGAACGCTGCTATTATTACGGCTATTAAAGGAATCTATACCTTTCCTCTATAGGATAGTTAGCGAGAGGCACTCCACCATCTTATTTTTCTCCGCAAAGGCATGATTCTTATAGCTAAGGCATCATTCGGTAAGAGTATGCTCTGATAAGCAGTATCTCTTCTGCTCAAGAATGCAATTATACTTATTGTGCTTCCACTGAACTAGATTAGTGTAGAGCAAACCGAGTATATCAAAAATCTTGGTGGCAGACCCTGTTTCCTTAATGTCGACACTATTTCTGCGGAGCTACTCGAAGGAGTGAAGGCAGCTAAATATACCCATGTTCTGCTTAGTCCCGAACTTGTAATTAGGGATAAATTTTATGCTGTGGCTACCTATCCACGGTTCCGTGAGTGCCTTCGTCTTGTTGCAGTTAATGAGGCACATTTAGTTGCGCATTAGGGTCGTGCTTTCCGGACGGAATACGCACGAATGCATTAATTACGTGCATTACTAGGAAAGAAAGTCCCTTAGTTTACATACTCAGCAACGTTAGACTAAGCTACTTTAGAGACTGTGAAGCGCGGGTGGGTTTCTTACCAGATATCAAAGTCCAAAGAATCTCTATCAATCGACTAGAGCTGGTTCTCCGTTTAGGCAAGATACCAAAGAATAAACGTCGAGTATATTCAGCCCTACGTTTCCTATTCAAGGAAGGAGAGGTTCTTCGTACTACTCGCGAAACTACGCATTTAAATATCCCTAAGACTGTTGTGTTCTTCGGCACTAACGAAATGTCGCGAATAGTTAAGAATGAGTGATAAGCATCAATACACACCTTAGTAGACTAAGTCTACTATTCGGGTCTTTCATCGTAACACGCTATAGTATAACAAGGAGATAATTATTACAGAATTTCGGTAATTAGCCTTTCAGTCATCGGTCCGGGGTATCTTTGCAACAGAAGCACTAGGGATAGGAGTGAATCTACCCGATATTCGGCGCGTAGTCCTATATGGGATTCCTCGGGGACACCACCCAGTAGTCCCTTAGCAGCGCGGTGGTTGAGGAAGTCGAGATAGGTAGGATAGGGAGATCATCTTGCTAGTAGATAAATGGGCATTTAGCCTCCGTGATAAAGCCGCTGCTCAGAAGTATGCATGCTATTCGAAAGCCTAAGGATTAAGATAGGAGACCTGTGCTATAAATGTTACTGAAGAGCCTAATAAAGAACCTGCTGAAAAGTTGAATGATAAAGAAAACCTAGAGTAGAAATAATCAGCAATCCGATTATTTAATAAGGAACGTCGGGAGCGATTACCAGCATTTTAGTATAATTTCATCAATTCTAGTACGTATATACGGTAGTAATTCTTGGATTTCTTCGAGGAACCCAAGAACGGTGATAACCTAACTCGGAAAGAGCGCTATTACAGCCATTGTAATCCAGACTTTGCTATAAAGGACCTTAATCAGTACTATCTATACAGTGAGAAAGGGCCATCTTACACCAAAAAGCGAAAACTGATGACAGAGGACTTAGAGAAATAGGCCTAGTCTAAATGTCATGAAGTTCTGCGCAAGGACGGGCTCATACTGGATACCAGCTATATCCTAACCGAAGATGAACGTGTTAAACTGGCACGGTATTCCCATCAGATATTAACGAAAGACGACCTCCTCGACAGACTTAGATTGTAGCACTAGTATAGTCGGTTCGATCAAAGTCTCTTTGAAGAACTACGGAAGGTATACTACACTCGTGAGGGTAGTTCTTAAACACCTACGGAATAGCTAGGTCAGGATATATTATTAATGATTCTATGTAATTAGTGGAGTTATACTTACTACGCAGTCTTGACAGTCAAAATTCAAACGCCAGTAAAGAATATATGCATATTGGATGACCCTAGTTAATTCAGCGAATGCAGTAACCTTATATGGTCTTCTGTAATTACACCGGAAAGTATTAACCAATCAATACCCTTTCACAATAACCCTGTGAATCCATGGGTTAATATCGATATATCATCCCAAGATTATATAGATTTAGCACATTCTTCGGTAACTCTAATCCCTAAACGTATGGCTTTAAGTGACGTATTAGGAAACGGGCGTCCACGGAGATGCCCTAGAGGTGTGAGCAAGAAGTAATATGTTAGGTTCCATCTTCATTATCTACTATAGTCACAAAGTCATCAAGAATAGTAATGGGAGTTAAAGTAAGGTGATTCGGATCCTCTCCTCCCTACCACCCTCCATGAAGCCACTGTTGATTGAATTTCTCGACCCCTTTAACTAATACTTCGCCAGAACCTCGGGATAAGATATCCGGAGGTTTAAACCTCGAATCTCGACTATTTGTATGCTTCTCGATGGAATTTAATTAGGCAATCGCATGTGCAAGATTTCAGATATTTATGCTAGCATCCTTAACCTAGTGCCTTCTATTGCTACATTCGCTAAATTCTGCCTCTAATTTGGCCTTCAATTCTGTGCAATAACTGGCTATCAATACCATTCGTTGGAATATGGGTGTGACTTCGAGGGTGGAAGTACGTCGAGTGGCCATTAGGACCTTTATCTAGAGGTTGAGGAACTTATTCAGTCGGTCTATCTCAAACCATGAGTCTACCGCGCCACGAATATTGACCAGACTATTAGCCAAGACAGCCTTTTGAAGCTCTGGGCTTATAGCCGGGGTCTGTGTGAGCCATGTTATATATAAGGAGAGAAAGGTATATTTAGACTTCTTTGAGCCGTGGAAGAGGACACAGCACAGTGTAAATATCCGGCGAATGATCCTAATATCAGTATATTTAATAGCCTTCTTTAGTATCTTGTAGATAGCGATCTGCTGGAGAACTTTAGCGTGTGTAGAGAATAGAAAGTCGATGGAATAATCTGGGAATAGTTTTGCCATATTTTCAGACTGCTGCTCGGCTATAGCAAACAACTCGTCTCGGATCTTCTTAACGATGCGGTGAAAGGAGGTTCGTGTTATATTCTTGATATAATGATCGATCTCCTCGTTAGTTGATAGTTGAATATCTTTATCCGTCTCGTTTGCAAAAGATATTAGTAGCAGGTAGAATTTGGTAGTTATACGGGCATCAAAAGCACGAGTAGCCACTTCCTCCTTATGGTGAAATGGACTTTGTGGCCCTACACATAGCCCAGAAAGTTCTTGTTGTGGTGTAGAGTTGTTTTATCCGCTACTATTTCCGTGCCAGAATAGACTCATGGATTATGTCTATATAGTTAGTTCGCCAATGGAAGAGACTAGTGATAGGGAGTAGCTAATTACATCTATTATATGGCAATATGGCTTCTGCCTGCTCCTTCTTGATGACCTAAATTAAGGAGACCCTCTTTTGATCCCTATATACGAGCCGTAATGGTCTATTAAAGTCTGTGTCTGGATTGTACCCGAGTTGATTAATAAAGATATTACGAATAACCGCATATATGCCGTCAATAGTTCCTTCATTCTCTATAATAGGGCCGAGACCATAATTGGGAGTCTTACGAGGAGGAAGACGCTTAACTACTGGAAACTCTGGCTAATTAACTAGTTGAATTCGAGGTTCTATTAATCTAGTTTGCTTATGCGGCTGATCTATGAAAAGCGCTTCCACTGCCTTACGATGGGTTTCACGGATTGCCTCTGCGATAAAGTGAATCTGACATTATCGGATTACACTATCTTAATCATCTGGGCCTAGAGCGTTATAAATCCCATAACGACTGAGTGGGATGTCTAGATGAAGTATTGATCTCCGTAGCCCTCTAACTGGAATGGATTAGCCAATATAGAGCTTGCTAGTGGTAGCAGAAATGTGTCGAGACTGCTCCCGAAGGGTTTAATGCCGAACGTTTTGATTATAGTCGAAATTGTCCTAATATATGATAAAATTGCCACGAGAAGACTAGGCAGCTTCCTTAAGTTGCCCCTATACTACTATTAGCCCCCAAGAGCCAATTTGCAATCCCGTAGTCCGCAACAACTACTAGATCCATAGACCAATCAGTAATAGGGCAAGGAAGGCCGGTCCCGTTAGGCCAAAAGGTCCAACAGAACATCTTGATATAAGATGTTCCCGATTTGCGGTTTATATACTATGGTGATATCCGTTATCGCAAATTCATAAGGGTAACATGATGAATTATCGTATAACCTTTCCTAACTTAATAAGTTCGCCACGGCGTCGCATTATGGTTATATAGTTTGAAATAATGCCTAAGCCATAGAGAAGATTGAGAGTACGGCGCTTCACCCTTATAGAATGTAAATGCAGGCCGAGTAATACTGGGAACTTATTGCACGTTCGAGGAGCAAAGGCCGATACTAAGATAACATAGATCATAAGTACACTGCCCTGAAAATCCTTAGATGTATTACGAGCGCTAGGATGGTGCTGCGCCATAACGCTCACACAAGCAATGCGCACAGACGAGGAGCAGCAATCTATACGCGTGATGCCATCCTAGGTATATCTAATTGATTAACCGACTCTTCTGCATTAAATTGACCGAGCCCGACCGCGGCATGACCAAATTAAGAAAACTAATGGCAGAATATTACTATAAAGCATTCTATACGCCATTATTAATCATATGAAGACATACCTAGTTAAAATGGGTAAGTTGGTAAGGAGCTATCGAAAGATGCACGTAAAGTGCAATTTCGGTGCTCAGACCTTAGATCAGCGAGCTATCCGATTAGGTTTAGTGCGCTAAAAGCCCGGCAGAATTTTGAATCATGTGATAAGGTCTGAGGGTACTGAGGTGACAATAGATGCCTCTCATGAGTATCTGAGTAATCAGTGAGCTCGCTCACTGATCAGTCACGCGATTATGCTGAGCAGATCATTGAGTCTGAGCCCGGACTGAAATCTACTCAGTTAGCCTGACTCTGAGCGCCCTCATTAAAACGGCGGCAGCTCAGAAAGGCAAGCCCCACCTGGCACAGGAAATATGGTACATAGAGTGCCATATGTACTCATCTTAGAATAGCCTTCTAATCTCGTACTCGTATCCTTCATCTATTCCGGACATCGGCCTTCTCGTGGTCTCCAACAGTCTTTGCCACATCCCAATCTTCAAGTTCTGGCAAAATTGTTCAAACTGTGCGTATCACTCGGATAGGTGGGCGTGGTAATAGCCCCTTCGGTAGTGGGGCGTCCAGCAAGGGCCGACTTGAATCTCTTATCTCTAACCTTGGAAGCCAGAGTCCGTCATATTTGTCAGATTCATAAATATTCACAAGAATGGTCTACCGGCGGTCACATGCCAAATCCCGCCATGGGTGTAGTACCTGCAAGCGGAGGAGGGTCAAGGTGTGTCCCACCGACTCCCTATTAGCATCCACGCCTAACTCTGAACCAGTGTGATGAGCAACGGCCACACTGCACAAACTGTGTTCAGCGAAAGCAAGAATGTGTCTACAGCACGGAAGGGCCCTACTTCTTTGCTGGGAAACCACGAAAATCCGGACGGACGAGACGGTCCTCGATCGCGGAGCAGAACGCCGATCCTTTCGTAGGGAATGTATCAGCCACAGAGGGTCACCCAGGTGCTGCGCAAGCATCCTCAGTCGTTCCTACTCTGAATATGGAACAACTAGAGCTAGAACTGCAATGGATTACACAAACCCACAATTTACTCGCTCGCAACGAAGAGACGCGTAAAGTCTGGGAGGTGTTAGTGTTACAGGAGGCCCTTCACACGCCGTTCCTCATGCACGGAATCCTGGGTCTATCTGCACTGCATCTGTCGCGGCTACGAGACGACAATTCCCAAGCGAAGTGGTTGAGCATTGCTATGTCCCACAAGAACGTTGCACTCTCCATATTCTCCGAGCAACTTTCTAACATCGACCAGTCTAATGCCAAAGCAATGATGAGCTTTGCCGGTCTCGTCGTGGCATTTAGACTCGGAAGTTCTCTGACTCCTGGCTCTACTGACGGTCCAAGCTTAGCGTCTTTGATTGATATATTCACACTTGCCCGTGGAGTGCAGGCAGTTGTTAGCCAGCAGCATGAGTTTCTACAGGAAAGCAACTTCGCACCACTATTCAATATCACACCCCCAGAATTGACCTGGCCAGAGGATATCGTTGATGCCTTTCGTCGTCTTGAGGAGCTGAACGCCCAATGTGGCCAGCAACTTGTCCACCACGACCGTGCAATCTATGAGCGAGACATTGATCATCTCCGCAGTCTCTCGGCTTTTACGCTGGTACAACCTCAATCAATGACTCTCGTTGGGGGATTCGCTATTCGAGCTTCCAAGCATTGTCTCCATGATCTCAGCCGCGAACACCCGTTCGCTTTGGTATTGTTGGCCCACTACTGCGGGTTTCTCCATATGGCCCGGGAAAATTGGTGCGTGGGACCCTGGGGGAGTATTGTCTTGGAAGAAATCCAGCAATTACTACCGCCGGATTGGCAGCATCATCTGGAATGGCCGGTTCGGCAAGTTTGGGGTGTGGGAAGCGATGAATTTGGGGTTCTAATGGAGAGCTAGAAATATATTCACTGTAAAACGGAAAAGCCATTATATGTTATTCGTTGTTATGCACTCTGCCAGTGCCGCTACCTTCAAGTCACATTGAGTATATGTGTGTTGGAGCCTCCCAAGGCGGAAAGACAGAGAGAGGGGAAAGAGAGTTGTATTCCCCAGGAAGAGACAATCTCCCAGATCTATCTGACTAGTACACTATATGAGGCTACTGGCCTGACAAATCCGGCGACACCCGATCCTCCAGCACCCATCTCAACAATATGTGAACGAGGATGTATTTAGCCGTGCAAGTTGACTTGGGATCCTTGATGACGTGCAGGCTCTGACGGAGTGATTAGGTCGCTGGCGTTCTTTATCATTTGTGTCACACTCAAGATGTCCTGTAAATTTGTAACCCTCGCGCGTCTCTTCCAGCCTAAGTCGGTAGGAAGACGCTCGTTCTCTATGGGTTGATACGGTCGGAATCAGATAGTGCAGCATAGGATCTGGGTCTGTCAACTTACCAAAGAAATATTCAACGAGGTTCCTATTGACTGTCCCTGTTTGTACGTCGCCAAATGCAATAATTGGAGCGGCCACCTCTCCCAAGCTGAATTGTTCGGTCTTTGCGGTAAAAGTATAGGTAGGATTATATGCCTTCGAATTGATCTGGCGTGCAACTTTGCTATTCGCCAGCATATCCGGGTCGAGGATAGGTCCAGTCCAGTACGCCTTGGTCTCTTCGAATATAGTCTCGTTAAAGGCGTGGTTATTTCCAAAGAATGCATCCGAGCGACTGTATGCTTTTATGTCAGTGCCCGTTCACATTCTCAACAGTCAATGGTTATGGAGCCTGTGTCTTAAAAGAAAGCAAGGGTCAGCTCACCTCAGGCTAGCATCGTGTTCCAAAACATTGTGACGGTTGAGATCGTCTCTGAAGCAAATAGGATCAGTAAAGAGTTGACTAATATCCGCCTCATTTGGAAAGGAAGTGGCTTGAAGTGTTGGCCTGAAAGACAGTCCAGGTAGGGAAGTAGTCTCAAAGAGATTTAGTCCTTACAGAGTGAAGACGGTAGCATTTGGCTCGGGGTTAGCTACAACCCCCATATCAAACATCAAGCTAGCCAGGCTGCCATTGAAATTGAGAGCTTGGCCAAGGGCATCGACCAAATTCTCTCGCGTAATATTTCTGCCGTCGTGCGGAAGGAATCCATGATTTGCTAGAGTATTCATCATGGGACAAGGACCTCGGTCTTTGAAAATATTAGTCTCTTAACATGACCAGAATATCTTAGGGCCACAATACAATCAGATTTGCCAGCTGGTTTCCAATGGAAGGTATACTCCCATTCAGACGATGCAGTAGCCACGGACAAGGTAAGCAGGATAGCAGCACCATAAAACTTCATCTTGCAGGTCTCAGTCGCTGTGGCAATAGAGCAAGGGAATGTTCAGAGGGCTGCTGGATAGATGACATTGACCGGAAAACAGAAAAAACTTATATACTAGACCACGGGGTAGATGGATCCAATTAAAGTCATGGTAATATCTTCCAGGCATCATCTTTCTCCTTGTCTCGGATATTACGAATTAGCCCTAAAATGACTCGTACTCGTACCAATGGCTACATATGGACCGATCAATACTTATCCAAGTTGGATCATAGCCTTCTGACGTAGGTAACGGTCAGATTGCTGTCGATCCCTCTGGGGTTTGTGGATGATTTGCATGCTGTTCTCCAATCTATCTTTCTTCTACTAGATATATTGAACGAGTTTTGGACCTTTCGCACCCAACCACCTCAGATTCTTCGCGAGGCTCGTACTTTCCAATTTTAGATATAATGAATTAATAGTAAACTTATTCGTGCCACGCTTTGAGGCACCAATAAGGACTTTGAACTCATGAAGCCTTGATTCCTTGTCCCGAGGTCTTTTCTGAACATTCTGATAAAGCTCGCTCTCCCCTATCCTGAGCAGGGAGTTGCCATTCTATTGAGAATACTACCCCTGAAAGGGCATTCGAAGATCATTATCTCCCTTGTAATTAAAATTTTCAAATTCATCTTGCCAAATGTTTCATCGCCCAGCTGTAGCCTGATCTGCACTCATATGCTCGTACTCGTATCGTTTACCGAAGGAAGAAATAAACCAATGCTCGTCCCCACTGTGATCAATACATGCGTTCAAGTTCGTGTCCATAGACGAAATCTCGAGCAGTTTATAAACGAGTACAAAGTTGATTTAGACATACATTGTGACCTGGTCCGTCTCAAAAATGACATCCCAAGTCTCCTGCAACGAGCAACAAGTCCCACCATGTGGATGGCGCATTTGATCTCCTTAGTCCTTTTGGTGACCAGTGTAAACTCAGCGAAATGCAAATGTGTGAGTTGCAGCTACCTCTCTCAAAGGCCCTGTAAGAGCCGTTAGCTAAATCTAGGTTATCCTTGCAAGACGCCCAATGACCCCTGCTGGCCATCCACTTTGGAATGGTCGTCTCTGAATGAAACCGTCTCTGGCCGCCTGATAAAGACGAAGCCACCAGGAAGTGTGTGCTATCCAACCGAGTCCGACTATAACCTATCTGCCTGCAACAATATTCTCGAGAATTGGACCACATCGGTTTTCCACTCTTCAAATCCTTCCAGTGTGTCAGATCTCGTCTACTCCAACAGCAGTTGCAGCCCAATATATCCAAACGGCACCAACGTCTCCGGTGACCCAGATGCTGAAGTAGAAGGGGGTTCGATGGGAAACCTATCTCCGTATGTGGTCAATGCCATGGAAGCTTCGCATGTACAGGCCGCGTTGGAATTTGCACATAGGAGAAACTGGCGACTTAATATCAAGGACACGGGACATAATCCAGAGAAGAGGTGAGCTCAAACAGTTTTGCAGCTTGCTTTCAGCTCAGTGCCAATAATTTGTGACATATAGTTCTGCTTATGGAAGTCTCTCGTATGATCTTTGCCGCCCGAATGCAAAAGTTGAAGTGGCATGCTGATTCTGATAGGATTTGGACACACTTTATGAAGGGATGTAAATTTCACGAGTCCTTCAAACCACAAACGTGTGGCGGTCTCGAGGGTCATATGGCGGCTACCGTTGGTGCAGGGATTCAAGATGGTGAACTATTTCAGTTCCTAGCCCAGAACGACGCAATAGCTGTTGGGGGGAACAGACCCGGTATTGACCAAATAAACCTTAAAATCTTTTTACCATGTTACTTATAAAGGGACAATAGGATGTTGGTGTGGTGGGCTGGGCGACCGGAGGAGGTCACGGCCTTGCAACTGCGGAATATGGCATGGGTGCGGACAATATTATCGAGGCTGTGCTTGTTACCCCACACGGTGAGGCCGTGACTACCAACGCATGCCAAAACAAAGATTTGTACTGGGCTATTCGTGGAGGTGGTGGTGGCACGTTTGGTGTGATTCTCAGTGTCACCGTCAGAGCGTACCCTATGCTATCGATTACACGAGTGGATATTGATATTTCGGCCCGGAATGGAACGTCCCCTAAACACTGGTGGATACTCATTGCAAAGATTCACAAGGAGCTGCTCTATCTACAGGATGCCGGCCTGGGTGGTTCCTGCACCACTTTTTCCGGACCTCCGTTTTACTTCCACGATACTTTGCTGCAGTACAATACCAGCAATGCTGACTCGGCCGACGAATCTGTCAAACCATTGAAGGGTCTATTAGGCTACGCAAACGAAAGTGTCGAGTCAACAATTACAACTTCCTGGTCATCTTCCTGGTACGACTTGATCAAGTTATTGCCGGCGACTGAGAATGTTGGCACCAAGCGCAGCATACGGGCATCTCGGCTCCTACCACGAAGGGCAATCGAGAACACAATGGGGCTTGCTTATATATTGGAGGAGATTGGACCCCAGCAAGTGCCCTTAGATGTAAGTCAAGATCCAATCTCGTCTCTTACCACGAACTAAGGAACATCGCAGAATGGCATCTCAAACCCATCGATATCTGGAACAATGACCATCAGCAAAGTACAAACGGATAATGCTTTAAACCCGGCCTGGCGTGAGGCCGCTGTTCATTTTATTACCAGTCAGCAATGGAATGATACACTTCCAAATTCCATTGCCGAGGGGGCAATTGAAAGCATGACTTATGACAAAGGGTACTATTTGCGACAGCTGGCACCAGACTCCGGGGCCTATTATAATGAGGCATGAAGGCTGTTTCCCCGTGATGAAAGTGTCAATAGAGGTTGGTCGGCTTACTTTGCAACAGGCTAATCCGTTTGAACCAAATTGGCAATGGTCTTTTGGGGACCGAATTATGCCCAGCTTCTTTCTATCAGACAAAAATATGACCCTGAAAACCTCCTATGGTGCCATCATTGTGGGAGGAGCGAGGAGCTGGCGCAACAGGTTGATGGGGCTCTCTGTCAGGTATTCTGATTTGACCTGCAACCTTGGAAATGCTTTGGGATTACCAACCTTGGAAGGTTATACACCACCCATAGCTCTTCCCTTAGAAACAATGCGATCCCTGCAGTATCCTACCTCACCGGGAATTTAAAAGAACAAGAGGATTCGAGACTGCAATACAGACACTTGCAGGAAAGAAGGCTCGGACAATGGATATCAACGATTTGCGTATCAAAACTTCCGGTAACGCTAAAAAGAGAACAAGAAATCATGGAAATAGAGTCCGAGGTAACAGTAAATGCCTAGTTCCACATAGAAACCAAGACCGACTTAATCCTCCTCCATCTTCGCAAGACCACCACGGCTACGCCGAATGCGTTCATCCAGAGTATCTTCCTGTACTCGCTTATTGACATCAGACATGAACCGGCCCCGGTCTGAACGCTGCCGATCGTCAGCCTCCCGCTGCTCTTCCTCCTTAGCAGAGATCTCCGCGATTCGCCGCTGTCGCTCTGATTCGACTTCGGTGGCGTTGGATTGCATCTCTGCCAACTTGCGACGACGTTCTTCTTCTAGCTCCTTGGGATCGGGCTTGTTGGTCGGAGTACGGTTGGAGGGTGGCCCCATGGCCCGGCCAGAGTCACGTCGATTATTGTATTCGCGCCGCGGGAAGTCACGACGGCGATGTTCGTCTGCGGCAGGACATTCTTTACGATCGCTAGATAGGCGAGGAGATCGGGATGGTGAGCGGTCCCGCCCACCTCTGTCTTCGCGATCTTGGTGTCGGCTGGAGTAGGAGTCTCTCTTATCTTCGTAGTCGCGACGGTCTCGACCCCGGTCCCTATCGTCTCGGCGTGGTCGATGCTCGTCGCTTCTCCGATCAGAGCGGTGTGCGTCGTCGCGGCGATCACGATCACGGTCACTTCGGTATTTGCGCGAAGATCGATCGGGCGAACCAGGTGATCTAGATCGGTGTCGTCGAGGTGAAGATCTTCGGTGGCGGCGGTCGCGGCGGTCATCAACAGCATCATCACTATAGCGCCTGCGCTTTGAGTCGTGCGTACGATGGCGACGGTCACGATCTTTTCCGCGATCGCGATCTCCGCGTTCCTTCTCTCTTTCCTTGCGTCTGAGTGTCTCTTTCACCATCGCCTCATAAGCAGCCTGTTCTCTCTTCTTCACTTCGAGTAGCGGATCCGCCATAACCTTCGACATAGTGTCGCGCGCCGAGGCAATAGACGGGCCGGCTGCGGCACCATTGCCCACCACCTCCGAACCCTTCCCCAGTTTCTTAGTGTCGGGGTCGTTCTTCAGGAGAACCCCATCGATGCGGCGCTTTCCCAGCAGGTATCCCTCCATCTCCTCCGAATAATGCCCGGTCTCGGTCGAGGGTGCCTGGTACATCCAGTCGACCCGGCGGTGTTGCTTTGTCTTTCCGGAGGCTTCTTGGAGGCGCTGAATCTCCTCCATCTGGCGCTCTTCCTCTCGTTCGCGCTGTAGTTGCGCAATCTGTTTGCGCTCGTCAAGAGCGCGTTTCTCCTCCAGCCATACGCGCTCCTGGTTCTTGATCAAGCCTGGGTGCCATGACCTGGTCGGACGGTTAGTGTTATGCTTCTCTCTTGGGGTAGATATTGAAGCCAAGACTCGGTACTTACTTCTTCAAGTTCAAATCTCCACCCATGATGCTTGGAAATGCAAAGAACAAAACCAAAAAAGGTGGTATGAGTAAGTTGCTACGTCCGAAGCTGAATCCCCGTCGGGACCTAACTTAAGCTCAATCGCCACTGATCACGTGCTATCTATCTATCACGACTGCACTTTGTCTAGGGTTGATATGGACCTCATCTGTTAGGTGAATATGTAAAATAAAATGGAATAATACGATGGGGATTCTCTCTTTTTCTCTTTTAACCACAAAGAGTCATCTAGATGTCCATACAACCTCAAACTACTACCAAGGGAGCAGAATTAACCATGAACAAGAAGCATTAAGAGCTGTAGTAGAAGAAGTCAGAAATAAGAACAAAAAAATAGCAGATGACGGGGTTTAACTCTAAATACAAGGTGAGGAATCGAAACAAAACGCATCATATCATATCATCATCGCCGTAGAACTCCAACAGCAAAGCCAGATTACCAGAAACTACACCATCCAATCCAGTGTTGACAGATATTCTCAACATTGGTCGCCTGCGCAATGAGTTTGTCCACTTGGTCACTGACACTCAGCTCTTCATTATTTCTGAAGTCTCGTCCGGTGAGCTTCTCCTTAACCCGGGCGAGAACCTGGAGAGCACGGGCATTCTGTGCCTCGCGGGCTTCTTGTGGAACGCCTTCCGGAGCATCGAGGATACCACCTTCAAGCATGGATGGGCGGCGGCGACGGGAGTAATCGCCCGGCGGCTGCGCGCCGGGTTCGAAATTGACACCGTCCATGATGGACTGGCGGCGATCCGCGGTGAGAGACACTCGGTCGGGGGACTCTTGTGTACCCAGGCGCCAGTTGATTAGAGGGTCGTGGATGAACTAGAAACGTAAAGGTTAGCATGGTTTCAGAACGTCAAGAAATCAGGTCACTTACAGCTTCCAAAACTGCCATCAAAGAATCCTTGTGCTCTCGTAGAACACGCATGACGGCCTCGCAAGTGATGCGGTAGCTACCCTCAATGTTGCTGACTTCCATGGCGAATGTCAACATACGAGTAAGTCGGAACGGAACTCGCTCGGGGTACTTCTCTCGGTGCATTGCGATCTCGAAACAATCACCAAAGTCGATATGAACCACACGGCCATTACCACGATCCAGCAACAAGTTCGATGGATGCCTGTCTCCCAGACCAAGGATGTAGCCGACCATAGACATAACACCCAGCGATCGAGTATAGTTCGTTCGGCGTTCGAGCCACGCCTCAGAGCTCTTGCTCTTGAGCCATAGCACACGGTACAGATCTTTGCCGGTCGTGTTGTCCATAGCGTAGCCGAAGACTTCGACCTTCTGCATAAGAGTAAGGCTATCGTAGTCGGGTGCCATTTGAAGCATGATCCGGTGCTCGATGTTGAGTAGAATCCGACGGCTTTCACGGTATTCCTTGATCAAGGCATGCAATGTATCGCTGTTGGACACCCATCCTAGGAGACCAGAGCTCTGAGACAATGGAATAGCAGGGAAGCGCTGAACCGACAAATGTCGCTTGAAACTCTCGCCATCGTTATCCAGCAAGGTATTACACAAGCCGAAAAGTTGCATGACTCGCTCATCTTGTCGGATATCTTCATGACCCTTGACAAGGTACATGTAAGAGCTACCGTTGCTGCCCTTGAGCGTCATGCGACGCGGTCGTTTTTTTGTTTGCAAAACATGCAAGATCGGGTCAAAGCTCATGATTCGAATAACTGGCTTGCCACTCTGGTATGTCCCTGGGACCGCAAGGTCAAGGTCTGAGCAATCCTTGAGTCGAGGAGAGACGTATTTAAGGTCGAGAGTCGATAGCTGTGGTAGTTGTCGGCTGATCTTGCGGAACACAGTGTAATACAGGTCCCAAGCTTGGTTAAGGTCGCCGATTTCCTCCGATTCGCGATACATCATGCAGTAATGCTTGGCTTCAGCCAGATCACGACCGAAAGCTTGCGCAAATGACACCTCACGAAGGGTCTCAGCGCCCTTGTCTAGCATATCATGGAAGGGGGCAAGTGTTGAGAACATGCCTTCAACATTGTGGTCGCCGAAATAGAGACGAGAGGCTTCTTCCAGACCTTCATGCCAGAGTTCATGCCACAAGACCGCAACTCGGATAAGCTCATGACTCACGAGATCTGCTTGCTCGACAAGTTTGGCGCTATGTTGCCGCATACTTTCCATGATGTTGCTGGCAGATTGAGAGCGCCGAGTGACGTTCGATTTCATTGCCACCGTCAGTGGATACACAAGGGCTTGAGGATGCGCTTTGCCAACCTCGGCAAGCAACCTATGAACCGCACCGCGGACCCTGATATTGGGCTGATTGATTCGAGCGATCAGTTGAGGGGTGACAGCAAGCCAAGTGTCAATATTGACAGCCGTAAATCCTTCCGTGACGACAGTATTCACCTCATGATCTCCGCCATGATTAAACCACAGAGTGAGTAATCTTAAGGTGTCTTGCAACGAAGATGTCAAGGACAAAGCGATGGAGCGAATGAATCCGCGAATGGCAGGAATCACATGTTCTGTGACGATATGAGCAGGAACCGGTGCAGGTATGCCCTCACGGTTAGCCTGGTTGGCAATCGTTGTAACAACTTCGAAGTTTGCGAGTGCCCAGGAGTGCCACGCCTTGTATGAATCGCGGTTGTATTGGGTCGCCGCCGAGTAGGCGTTGAGAACCTCTCGAACGTGTTCCGGTCTCCAATCACCCCTCTGCAGAGTGGTCTGCCACTCTCCCTGCCTAAGATAGCTCTTGGAGAGAAGTTTTCTGAATTTGTTGACGTCACCAATCCGTTCATTCAGGCTGATGGCATCTGGGTGGTTCTGATCGACGACCCCATTGACTCCATTCGCGCCATGATGATCACCATTTGATACCATGAGTGTGTTGTATCTGGAGAAATCATCGGTCAGACCGGAGGTAAACTCCTTCATCATTTCAAGTGATTCTACTTGGTGACCATTTGCCCAACTGAATTTCAGCCGGGCATATGTGACTTCAGGTGGTGCGATAGTGCGCGTGCCATTGGCATCGGACACCACTGTCTCTAGAGATGCAAGGGACCGTTCTGCAAGACCCATGCGATTGGACTTGCGACAAAGATTGGCGAACTTGATGGACATATCAAGATTCTCACGCGGGGCAGTGACAAGAGCTCTAACCTTGAGCATACGCTGCCACACTTCCACATTTTGCTGACATCCAAGCAGTCTTTGATTCCAAGTTTTACGCATGGCATCTTGCTTTTCAGGGTCGCCGATGTTTTGCTTGTATGTGATGATCTCTTCTAGCTCGGCGAGCATCTGGACCCGGACAACAACATTGTAGGCACGGTTGTATGACTCTCCCAGAAGAGCAGACAATTCCGTATCGAGACCATTGCGGGCCTTCTCAATGTACATGTTGGCCTCTTCGAATTGGTTTCGATGGATTGCCAGAATGGCACCGAAGAAAGAGCGGTCCGGAGACTGCTCTTTCATGACACCGAGGTAAGAGTCCATCAACTCCCACTGGCCCCGACCCCACGCAGCGGCAGCGGCGAGAGGTGCAATAGCGCGGCGATGCTCCAGTGACGCTTGGTTCCACTTTTCTTGGGCGAGGTCCGAGAGAACCTTCCACTCGCCAAGAGCGTGCAAACAACGCATCTTACCCATGGTGATACCAAATGAGTCTGGGTCCGTCTTCTCACGTCGCTTGTAGGCAGCAAGGGCTTCGTCCCACCGTTGGAGCTTCTCGAACCATGTTTCCTTGAGCTCCACATCACGATATGCCTGCGCTTTGCGAAGGATACCGATGGCAGCGTCGGACTGCTGAAGTTGGTTGTTAATGGTGATCAAGGCTTCAACCGCACCTGAGTTCTGGTCTTGTTCGAACTCAAGTTCTTTGTAGTGAAGAGCTTTAGCAAAAGCATGACACTTAGCAGCATACTTCCCAAGGGTGCGGATGTCGATGGGAAGAGCCTTGTCATCGTGCTCCATGAATTCGGCCAGATTGAGCAGAATTTGCAAAATCTCTGGGGAGATGTTGGGAGAAGTAAGCGCCTTTTCAATTGAGCGGACGAGCTCTTCTTGGTATTGATCATATAACTCAGTCCAGCACGAGACGAAAGCAGCATTGAAAAGGTCCCTTGAGAGCGGCTGATAGATACCAGCTAAGCTAGCACATGCACGCAATGCCGGAGATGGGGATTCCTTCAACAGCTCAATGCTGAAACGGCGTATCCATTCCTGCCAATCGTCACGAGTAGACTTTTGTGAAGCATCCCATGCGTTTTTGAGATGTTGCTGGTTCACGACAATCTTCTTTTGTCCAATTTCGGAAAAATTGGTGTCATCCGTGGGGAAAGAATAAACCTCTTCTGGATTCAGGTCCTGCGGGAGGGGGTCGCCCTTTTGGAGTTTGGTCACCAGGATTTGGTAGTTGACATGCGCGATCTGATTGGCTTTTAGGACCTTGTTTAGAAGATGAATGTAATGCGTGAAGTCTTGTCCGAGTTGGAAAATGAGAGCACAAATGCAGTCCATCGCAGCTTGACGGAGCACGCGGTCACCGCCAGCCACGACTCGTGACAGGGAATGAACCATTAGGGATGCAAAGTCAGAGACGTTGACTTGCCGCGATAGTTTTGTCAGGCTATCGATGGCGGATTTGCGGATGCTCTGAGGATTTTGTGGCCGATCAAACAGATGAACAATGGAAGGAATTATGAGATGCATGTACTCCTCTCCGCTTGTGCCGAAAATCAAAAGAGCATGAAGAATCTTCTCAGAAGGCTGTCGACGAGGCGACGTGTCTTTATCAAGTGTATCTAGCATCAAAGGAATCAGGCCAGCAAGATACTTCCTGAATTCTCCTTCCAATGACCTAGCAATCGCCTCGACCAAAGATATAATTGTACCTTGGATTTGATATGAAGCGTCCCAGAAATCTCTAATGACCTCGATTATCTCTGGAAGGAAAGTGCGAATATGTTGTCGCACGATATTCACCAAGATTGCCATCTGATTGAAGTAGGACTCAAGACGACTAGCAGGAGCGCTTCTGATAACCAAGATAAACCCTGGAATAATTTGTCCAAGGAATGGGACACACTTCAAGCCCAGAGTCTTGAAAATTGTGACGATGGCATCAATGACAGCTGAGTGATATTGCGCCAGGGAGTTCTCGCGCAGAATGTTCTGCATCAAAGTATGGATGACAACGGTGGGATAATACTCTTCATTGGAGGGCGTGAGACCCTGCATAATGAGGGCAACATCAGAAACATTCTGTATTTCGTTGATATGGTGTACATCAGGTTCAATCTCGCTGATCTGTTGGTATTTGTAGGGATCAAGGGCACCGAGCACTCCGACAAGCTTGATGGTCTCCTTGCGTAGAGAGCCTGTCTGTTCCGTTTTGATGATATTGATGAGTACGGCGAGAAGATGGGGGTATTCCATGTATGGCTCGATGACGTAGCCTGAATTGCTGGCCAACTGTCCTAAGGTCCGAAGCGCAGCTTCACGTTTGTTATGCGACGAAAGGTCCTGGAGTGAGTCCAGAATAATTGGCATAATCTGCGGCAGGTACTGTCTCATCTCATGTCCGCCGACGCTGGCGAGCTCACCGACAGCCTTCAAAGTAGTGGCAGCAACGCCGGGATTGATGTCTGTTGACTTGGGCAACAATGCGGTCACCATGGGATCAACGTATGACCTGATCAATTTCGTCGCGTTAGAGACAAATAAGCTGATGAGTTGAGCTGTTTCCTCCTTTTGGCGGGCAGTATTCGCGAAGCCGAGGCCAGTGAGAAGATTAACCAGCAGCTTTCGTAGTGGCGGAAAGACATAAGCAGGGTTGACGCTGGAAAGTCGACCGATAATGCAGATCGCGGCTTCTTTGACGTCGAAAGCCTCATCATTGACTGCTAAGAACAGACATCGAATATTCTCTGGTCGTGCCAAGTGCCGATCAAATTTGCGGTCCAGCGACCACAAAACGGTGCGTCGGATTTCAGGGTCAGGGTCTCCGATGCCCACAGTCAAGAGCTTGTCAATAACCTCGCTGACAACTTGAATGGAGTGTCCGCTGGTTTGGTTGATGATCGGATCGTGGACGAACAGCTGACAGCATGTAAGAGCTGATGCCTTTCGAATTTCGGGATTGTCATTTTCCACGTAGTTGATAGCAACATCACGCACGAACTCGTTTAATATGTGCCCAGAGAAGTCAAAGCTGCCTAATGTGTGAAGCGCCAATGCGATATCGGAATCAGAGTGAAGCTCGTGGGGTGCAAAGTCTTTTGCGAATGATGGCATAGGAGGTAGTCGGTTTTCAGGACACCCGAGGGGCCGGAATGGCGTTCCACAAAGGATGATACTCAGCATATCAAGAAGCTTTTCCTGGATCATGGGTTTTATGGGAGGAATGTAATGGGCCATGTCGACCAGAGCTTGTGTTAATGATTTGCTCAGCCCGCAGGCAAAAATGGGATCCAGAAGAGCTTCCATGTATTTGCTGAGCGCTTGTCCCACTGCGAGGGACAGCATGCTGATGCACTCAAACATTGGCGCCTCGTTAACTCCTGAACGATTCCTCGCCTTCATTGCAAGTCCCTCTCGAATGTAGATAATGATGCCATCGAGATATTGGCCGATAGCGGTACCCACTGCATTGGCAATCTTTCCAATGGCAATGAAGGCGGAGTTCCTCTCTTTATCTCTCTTAAGTTGCGCTTGGAGGTAGACCATGAATTTGTGTAAATAGATCTCAGTGAAATCGGTTGGGGCATATGAGGCAAGAATGGGGATGGTGAGGACGACTTCGGTGCGAATCTTCGGGTCACGATGGTCCTTGAGACGGAGGATGATTTCGCAAGCATTCCGATAATGTTCTTTCATGAACATTGTGCCCTTCAAGATCAACTCTTTGATGATCAAAATTGAGCCATGGATCCAATCAATGTTATGGGACTTCAAGCCCAGAAGTGCTTCATCGTGTATCCGTGCAAACCATGATTGACGGACTTGAGAATCACGAGCCACGATTATTTCAAAGCATTCGCCAACGGCCTCGGCGGCAGTCTCACGGATGAGGACTTTCGGATCTCGAAGGGCAACCCAGACAAGCTCAAATACCTGCGGAACGAAGCCGTAGAGGAGTGTTGGTGAGCCTTTTGCCAGTTCCCGGATCACAAGCACTGCTGCAAACCGGCGACTTTCCTGTCGCTCCGACTGTAACCATTCTAATGCAGATTGTATTTCGCTTTCCACCAGTTCTGCGGTTAGAGCCCCGCCGGGCTTCGCCAGGCGGCCCAGCGATCGGGCTGCATACACTAGGACCACGTTATCATTGCTGCGAAGGGCGCTGCGCAAGTAACTGGCAAATCTCGTCGTTTTCTGAGCGGCATCGACTCCGTCAAAGTCAATGAGTCGATCGAGTGCTAACAATCCACCGATCCTTTCGTTTGCATCGCTACCGTTGACGACGAGTTGGGCGATACGTTGGCTAACGGCGTTGTAAAATTCCACGAACTTCTCCGATGGCCAATCTGCACAAGGAGATATGTCAGCTAGTTAGAGGTCTCAGAGTTCAACCGGTAATACCTCTGGACACAGATAGGACGTTATCGTAGAGCTCGTAGGCAGCTCTGGCCCTGGCCTCCTCATTCTTCGACTTGAGCTCCACGAACAATCTTTGGGTCACGTCTGTGATTGCACCTGCTTGGGCCATATTTGCAAATCACACCCCAGGGTGGACATTGGAATGCAAGGTCTAGGCCATAAAATAGAACGCAGAGCGCATAAAGTTGGATGGTGGAGGGAGGGTCATGTGTGAGGCTTGGAGAAGGTCGAGGGGTGCACGGGCCAAGTTTGGAGTTCCCGACTCCTGCGACCCTGGCACCCTGACCATCTACAACCACTCTATAACTAATCACTATATACTATTTGATATTTATTTGTCCTTGACAGTATACTACAGATAACCCCTGGCTTTGGGGGATTCTGGTATGTTTGAGAAGTCATATTATCCTCAACACCAAATACGTCGCTCAAAGGATCCGTTGGCTTTGGCGATTCGGGTAGCCTGACATTTGTGCAAGCAC
This sequence comes from Penicillium egyptiacum, assembly GCA_911456345.1. Lineage (NCBI taxonomy): Eukaryota > Fungi > Ascomycota > Eurotiomycetes > Eurotiales > Aspergillaceae > Penicillium > Penicillium egyptiacum. The sequence continues at coordinate 2,134,759 of CAJVRC010000843.1, forward strand.
CATATCGATAATATAGAAAGACATCCAAGAAGGCAGCATAGTGCTTATCTTAAATATATCGTCAAAGATAGAGGCCGCACAAGCGGCCGACTTTTCTCGTTTTGTATCATTGAGATTTCCATAGGGATAGAAGCGCACAGGTTTGCTTACATCTATAAGTGTGACAAGGCCTTATTCAGTACTCTGCTTAAGATGAATTCATCCTCGTACTAGGATAAGCATTCGGGTGCTTTAACAAAGTCACTTGATATCAGGCTGCTCGCACATTCTAGGGAAAGCTTTGTGAATATGGGTCTAGCATGAACAGCTATAAGAGCCGTAGTAGCTAATGTAGGGTATGAGAATTTACAGAATGTCAAATGGAAGGCCTAACTGGAAGATACGAGAAAATGTGATGGAGTCAAGCATGAAGACATTCAATACAGTGATCGATGCTAGCATCTAATCTAGTGAATTATTTCCCATGCCTTGAATCAAGAGACACTAAGCAGATATCAAATGTTTGAAGCACCGAGTTCCACTAGATATATAACTGATATCTCATTAGTATTTGTATACTCCACCAAGGTATGACATCTCATTTCTTACCAAGGACTGTGTAGAGCGTGCTTCTACAGTCGGAATAAGCAGATAAGGAGCCTAGGTGCTAGTGACCTTGAGTTCGATTAGGTTGAATAGTGTAAATAGATATTGTATAACTATAGAGAATACTGCCTAGGCGGGTTGGGATTGAATCATGTAGGGTTCAATTATAGTACGAGAAGATATACTGAATGTCCATAGGCTAAAGCCCTTTTCTCCGACGGTATGGATTTATCTGAACAACATTAATGCCTTAACTCCATTAAACACCGAGAGGGCATTTGTAATCGCTGGTCAAGCTTTCCATGCTGTAATGGGCCACTGCGGGGGATGGCGGGATTGAGGGGAACCATAAAAGCCAAGCTCCTCGCTCCTTATCTATTCATTCTTGAATATCTCATACATCTGTAACTCCATAAATTATCTCCCACAATGGTTAAAGTTCTCTTGACTGGTATGTGATTTATATCTGTCCTCAAACCCAATCTGATTATCTACTTTAGGAGGCAGTGGCTTCATCGCCGCCCATATCGTCGACATTCTGCTACAGCATGGGTATGATTTAGCCAACACAGAAATACATATTATTGGTTGACAGTTTTACTCTAGTTTTGATACAGTCGTTACCGTCCGATCGGAGGAGAAGGGCAAACGGATCATTGAGGCGCACCCCAACGTGCCGAAGGAGAAACTCTCTTATGTGATTGTCAAGGATGTAGCCAAGGACGGTGCATTTGATGATGTTAGTAGAAGATCCTTCCTCTAACAAGTACACAGCTAATGGAAATACAACAGGCCGTCAAATCAAACCCTCCATTTGACTATGTTCTCCATACCGCATCTCCTTTCCATTTTAACGTTCAGGACCCTGTGAAAGACTTCCTTGACCCGGCCATCAAGGGAACGACCGGTATCTTGAAGGCAATCAAAGAGTACGCCCCTACCGTGAAGCGAGTCGTAATCACGTCATCTTTTGCTGCTATTGTGAACGGCAAGCAGCACCCCAAGGTCTACAGCGAGAAAGAATGGAATCCAGTGACATGGGAGGAGGCGATGGACCACTCGCAAGTTTATCGTGGTAGTAAGGTATGTGATATTTGACGGTCAGTCTGAGTACACGCAAGCACTAAGTCAGTACCATTTCAGACTTTTGCGGAGAAAGCAGCATGGACGTTCGTCGAGAAGGAGAAACCGAATTTCGATGTTGCTACCATCAATCCACCACTGGTATTTGGCCCGATCGTTCATTATCTCAACTCTCTTGAGAGTCTCAACACCTCGAACCAGCGCCTGAGAAACCTCATCCAGGGTCAAATGAAGGAGAAAATAGCCCCAACGGGCAATTTCCTGTGGGTGGATGTGCGTGATGTGGCCCTCGCACATGTCAGAGCCATCGAAGTTCCTGAAGCAGGAGGAGAGAGATTCTTTATCGTTGGTGGCTTCTTCTCGAACAAGGAACTTGCAGATATTGCTCGCGAGACCCACCCCAGGTTAGAGTCTAAGCTTCCCCCTGCAGACTCTCCCAGCGACTTCCCTGAAAACATCTATGAGATTGACAACAATAAGTCGCAAAAGACCCTTGGACTCAAATATCGCCCACTTAAGCAGACAGTCTCAGACACCATCGATTCTCTTCTAGCTGTTGGTGCTTAAACTCGGAGACGTCTTGTTCACTTCATAGATCTAGATTGAAATTGATGGATACTTTGTAAAAGCAATCAAATATTATTCTTTTACAACAACAACAACAACAATACATATGAAAGTAATTTTAAGCAACAGAGATTTCATCAAGCGCCACCCTAATCTTACGCATTATAATGAAGACAATCTACATGACAAAGATTGGTGAATGGTCCTGAGGTCTTTGGGAGATCATATAGATACAAAACCGCGGGGTTGGTAGTTATGGCTTACCGTACCGCTTTGGCCCGTGTTCTCCGGTCAACTTTTCTCGCGCCAGCTATTCAAGGTCACACACATAGTCAATCCATTGAACAAGATGGCCTCCGCCAGGCTATCGCCAACGGCGAACTTGCTGCGAAATTCGCGTTTGTTCGCACTCCCTAAAACTCTCAAGCGCCGCAATGACCAGACAACAAGACACTCCGACACCGCAACTATGCCTTACCCCATTCGAGCCTCCATCGTCACACCGCAATCATCGCTAGCTCGAGGCGATTGGGGATTGAAACGACCTTTACCGGCTAAGTCGACATCGGAGAAATCGTCGCGACCTGTCGTCAGAGTTCACGCTCTCGATACCTATGAACATGTCACCGACTTCGAATCCGCCGCAGATCACACTGTGACCCTCGAGAAGTTCCAGGAGCTGCACATGCCTATGTCTCTCCCCTCCAAAGTCAATTATGCTACGAGTGTTGTGCCAAGGCATCAAAGTCCGTTCGAAACACATTTGGATAACACCGAGACCAGCCAGGGTCTCCAGGAACCTGGTGCCAAACAATTCAGACACTCTGGTCCCTGGCTTGCTGGGCAGACAGAGGCAGAGTTCGCTGCTTACTTGAAGCAAGTGACTCGCAATAAGCCTGAGCTCCTGCAGAAGCTTCGTGAACAGTTTGTTGTTAAGCGGTCTGCTGAAATCCGGAAACTGGCACAGGATAATGGAGAGGACTTGGAAGCCCATCCCGCAACTGTCACCGATGCCGAGTTCAATGCCTACCTTAAAACCCTGCGGAACGACCCATTCGCCCTTGGCCCAGTGGTATTTGAGCTGCTCGACCTCGCCTCCTCCCCTGCCGTTCCCAGCGAGCGTATCGGGCGCAAGTACTATCAATCCCCTTCAAGCAAGTTGTCCTCATTCGAGTACGCCGTCTCAGGACCCCCGAAGACACACCCGTCTGGTGGTCTGTCCTATACACGATCACACGCTCTGATTCACAACCATGCTCAGTTTGGCCCACAAGCCCACCAGCGCCCCGTGGAGGCTCGCATCTTGCGCCCCAAGGGCCGCTTTAAGGGACGCATGGCACGTGCCCTTGCAGGTATCGGTGGTATTGCTGTCGAAGATTTGAATTCCATGACCTTTGTAGAGCAGGGCACACCACCTGGTCTGACTTTCTTCGATGCGTCCATCCCCGGCGGAGGTAAATACTGGGTCACTCCCATCCGGGCTTCGGTTGACTCCGACGGCCGCATTGGCCTTTCATCTTATCGCGCGAGTGCAACCGCTAAGGCTCCCTACGGAATCGAAGACTATAAGAAGCCGAATACCTTGACAATCTCCGATGTTGCCACTGCGCCATCCCCGCTGGTCCCTAGATTGGACAGACAGCCATTCGGCCAGCCTCGGTTCCAGCCTTCCACTGAGAACCGCACCCGGAGGCAACCTACGAGGGGAACGGAGGACGTCGCACGCAGCCTTCTCAATAACCTCAACTCTAGGTCATAGGGAAAAGTATTATGGGTGGATGTGCAAGGGATTGTACCATGTATGATAGATTTGGGGCTTGTGTAAAGCTACTTTCATTTTTCTTTTCTGACTATGTCATATAAATCGGATGCATCAATATCAAGCTATTTTCACAGCGATCATTGCAAAGGCCCATTATCCACTGGAAGGGAGATAACAAGACAAGTAAGTAACTTCAATAATCGTACACTTGATGATGTTGTGTTTGCTACCTTCCTAAATGAGCAAGCGCGATAACGCAAATTATTATGTAATCCAATAAAATCAACGACGCACGTGATTTTGTGGTTAGGGCCTAGGGCAAGGACCCGCACAAGACTAAGCGAAAGCCGACTCTCAAACTGATCCAAATCGGCACGACTACTCTCGATCTTTCGAACATTCATTCCGCCAGCCAACAACCGCCAAAATGGGTCGCGTCCGTACCAAGACAGTCAAGCGCTCCGCTAAGGTCATCATCGAGCGTTACTACCCCAAGTTGACCCTCGACTTCGAGACCAACAAGCGCATCTGTGATGAGATCGCCATCATTGCCTCCAAGCGTCTTCGCAACAAGGTGAGACTCAATCAATTGACACCAACATTCGAGATCTCCAACTCTGATTCCAAATTTCTTCTAGATCGCTGGTTACACTACCCACTTGATGAAGCGCATCCAGCGTGGTCCCGTCCGCGGTATCTCCTTCAAGCTTCAGGAGGAGGAGCGTGAACGCAAGGACCAGTACGTTCCTGAGGTCTCCGCTCTCGACGTCTCCCAGACCGAGTCCGGCCAGCTCGACGTTGACGCCGACACCAAGGACCTTCTCAAGTCCATGGGCGTAAGTTTCCACCGCATACTGCAATACTTCGCATATCTAATATGTCTCTGCAGTTCGATAACCTCAAGGTCAACGTTGTTGCCGTCAGCCAGCAGCAGCAGGCCGAGCGCCCCCGTCGTTTCGGTCCCCGCTAAATCCAGCGCCCGGACTAACGAAAAAAAAAAGTTCATACCTGGCCTTTGGTCGACCCTGGCGGTACCCCGACAATGTCTGTTCTGGCTGGCTTTTCGCTCGGCTAGCATGGTTTAGCTTAGTGTGGAAGGCTGTTCCTGGATGAGGAATGAATAAACATGATTCTCTTTGAGAAAGGTGTCGCTGATTCTCCTTTCGGAGATGACGCTTGATTGCCATTTTTCCCCTCGTGTCTACCTATGAGTCTACTCTCTAGGTTGGACTGCGTAGGAGTTCTTGGACTGGGGGTTACCTCGGTCCAAGAGACTCGAGACCTTTGGTGGTCTGAGTCATTCCCAGATTCGTATTTACATATTCTATGTGTGTATGAGTCCTGCTGGCCAGACTATAGCCATACATATGGTCTCTGCGTAGATTGTTCATTACTCATGAGTCAATGTCAACATTGATCGGGTATTAAAAAATGTAGAACGCCGAAAACCCCCTTGGAATCCCATAGCAACCTTGCTATATATCATCAGATCTGATCGAGCAAATCTATGTCTCCATCTTGATCCGGGCCTCGTCGCTCGCTGGGCACGTATCCTTCAATGGAACCGCCATTTGCATCCTCCGGGCGCATCTGTGGAGCGCCAGCGACCTGCTGAGAACCACGTTGATTCTCTCTGATGTTGACGTCAACACGTCCATCCGGACGAATTAAGCTGGTATCGCCGCGTTCCAACGCAAGCTCCCCGGACCGGTCGCGATTCCCAAGTCCCATGCTCTGCAAATCATTCACAATGGAAGAGACACTGCTGGTAGCCGCTGGTGCCTTCAAGCGCTTGGCGCGAGCTTCTTCAAGCAGTAGAATAGTCGTGCCCCGCGTATCGCCCGCCCGTCGTTCCCACACAGGCTTCTCGGATAGTTGCACCCGGATCCAAAGAGCACGCTCTGCGCAAACATCTGAACACCATTTTTCGATGCGGTCCTGGGAGACGATATCCACACTGCGTCCGCGCCCTCCTGGCCCGCTTCCTTTGGGGCCGTATTTAAATTGGAACCCGCCTCGCGGGCCGGTGTCTTGCTTACGATGCTTGCGAGGACATAGAGCATACCCGCACAAGTCTTCGTAGTTTCGCTCCAGGATCAGATTGTCGTAGTCGCTAGGGCGGAATGGGGCTAGCGAGTATTTGAGTTTTACGGTATCTTCTTGAGACGGAGCGGCAGGGTCTGCTGTCGGGGAGGAGGGGAGCTCAATGAGCTCGAGGATGCGGTTTAGGATGACATCTTCGGCGTCCTTTTGGGTCTGAATCTGCTGCGCGTGTTGCAGGGCGACTTCGAGGTGCTTCTGAGTCGCACCGGGCCTTCCTTCTAGGTATCTGTCTTGCTCTTCCTGTGTAGGGTATAGGTATGAAGGTGGGGGTTGCTGGGCATTGACGGCGGCATATGTCTCGGGAAGAGAGGTCTTGAGAGCGTGGCTTGGCCCTTGCTGTGCCATGGTTTAGAATTGAGGCCCTGGAAGATAGCCTGCCAGGTAATTTCAATTGAAAAGGGGTTGAGTTGTGAAGCGAGATGAAATAAAAAAAAAAGTATGGAACCAGCAGAATTCAGTTTCAAAGCGGAAGAGGCAAAAACCCCGGATTGACAGTTTACTGCTGACGTAGGCTTTGGGCATCCAAGGTCTTTATAGGAGGTGTCATTTTTGAGATTTGGGATCGCATAGACTTGCACATGTCGTACTCTGTATACTACTACATGTTGTATGTACTCGGCACAATTTATTTATGTAGAAATATTTCTCTTCACCTGTATAAGTTCGACGTCTGTAGCCGTCCAGCTACCTACATAGCTACATATACCAAGCTAGCTAATATACCTCTCTTGAAAAGAAGTTTGACAATTACATATATCTAAATCAGTACAAAATCCCTTGATATTTGAATATATCTGGGCATTTCCCCTCATGTGCGTGTTCCCTGGTTGATGTGTTAGCCGCCGATCGCCCAGTGGAGCCCAGTTCACTCATCCCGCCAAGTGACGACCACCTCACTACATCCTCCTCCCCTTCTACTTTTTTGTCTCTCCGACCGTGTTGCTTTTTTTCTTTTCATCTTGCATCGATTTTTTGCTGGCCCTGGATAGGGTGTTCGGTTCTCCACGCCGTGAGTGCTTCCGCAGTTCCCCTCTTCCCCCCATCCCCTCGTAGGCACCACCCATTGACGTCCGTTTCATCTAAGCTGGCACGCCTTTGTACCACAGAGGGATTGATTCGTTTCGCCTTAGATATCTCTACATGCTAAAGGTATTGAAGCTGGCGATTCGATCTGTACAGATATTCTACCGTCATTGCGTCACAGCCTCGTTCAGCATTCCTCACTCCACACCGATTGTCCTAAAGTCCGAACATCGGTCTCGACTTGCCAGATGTCAAGTCCACCCTTTACGGTCCGCTCGGTCTTCGAGTATTCTTCGGGCCACGATGACGACCTCAACTTCCCGATCGGTCAAATCGTGACCGTCACCGCCCTGGAGGACGACGATTGGTACTACGGTGAATACTCAGACGCCCAGGGGGCTAAGCGGGAGGGCATATTCCCGAAAAACTTCGTTGAACGATATGAGCCCCCTGCCCCTCCGAGACCATCTCGACCCAGACCCAAAAAGGAGCCCGAGCCGGCGCCAGCGGAGTCCCCCGTGGTCGAAAGCAAGCAGGCTGAGCCCGAGCCCGAGCCAGAGGTGCAGCCCGCGGAGGAAGATTATGAGATTACATCCCCGCAGCCACCTGCGCCTCAGTCTCCTCCTTTACATGCGAGTGCTCCTGTAGCAGAAGTGGCATCCTCGCCTCCGCAGCCGGCAAAGGCGCCTGCTCCCGCCCCTCCCGTGGCCCCAACTGAACCCGCAGCCAAGGCACCCTCAAAACCTGCGCCTCCAGCTGTAGCAGAGAAGCCTTCGGGGTCATCATTCAGGGATCGTATTGCTGCCTTCAACAAACCCGCTGCAGCACCAGTTACGCCATTCAAACCGGGTGGTTCCCAGCCATCCTTCATCAAGAAGCCTTTTGTCGCGCCGCCTCCTAGCCGGGACGCCTACAAGCCTCCGCCAAGGGAACCTGCACCCAAGATCTACAAAAGAGAGGAGGATCCTGATGTGAAGGAACAAATTGCCCGCGAGCCTCCGGTTTCTGAAAGCCGGCCTGCTCCCGTTGAAGGCGGCGAAGAGGGCGCAGAGGACCAGCCCAAGCCAACTAGTCTGAAAGACCGAATTGCTTTGCTTCAGAAGCAGCAATTAGAGCAAGCTCAGCGTCACGCAGAAGCAGCTCAGAAGAAAGAAAAACTATCCCGCCCGCCTCCTAAGAAGTCGATGGATGAACCTGTAGCACCCCCAGTCGGCGACGACGAACAGGAGCCTCCCTCTGTCGAAGAATCCTCCGCTGCTCGGGATCCTAGCGTCGATACATTGAGGGCTGCGGCTCCTCCACAGCCCCCTACCCCATTCTCGCCCACCCAAGAAGTTGCGAGTGACGCCAATGACGCCGACTATTCCGCTGCTGCAGACTCCGAGGATGCAGGCGAAACATCCGCTAGTAAGGATGACGAGGAAGATCAGCCTCAGCCTCGTCCAGTCTCCCAGCGTCAACCGTCGACTCGTGCAGTCGAGCAAACTGCCGAGGCAGATGTCGAAGACGAGGGCGAGGCAGAGGAAGAGGAGGAAATGGATCCTGAAACCAAGCGCAGAATGGAACTGCGTGAGCGAATGGCCAAGATGAGCGGTGGAATGGGTATGATGGGTCTGTTCGGCCCGCCTGCCGGAGGTATGCCAGGCATGTCTAGTGCCGGTGGTGCCCGCAAGCCCAAGACTCCCGGCGAGTCAGAGAAGAGGCTTGGAGAGCTTGAGTCTGAGCCCACTTCGCCTGCCAATGCGCCCCCGGTTCCTATGATCCCCCTTCCTGGAATGAACGTCGCTAGCAAGCTAGTACCTTCTTCTAGTGAAGTGGAGAAGGAAGAGGAGGAGCCCTCGGCAACTCCGATCACGGAGCAACACTCTGCACGCGAGGTGCCAGACGTCGAGGAGGTCATCCACGAAGGTGCACTGCCTCGTACCTCAATTGACCGTCCGGTCCCGCCTCCCCCGTCTCAAGGTAAGGCATTCTCCAGCAGCCTAATGCATGCTTTCAATTCCTGATAATCGCAGACCGTTCGGCACCTCCTCCGCCTCCCCGAGAGTCAAGACCAGTCCCGACTGTCCCAGGTGAGCCACCGGCTTCCCCTCCGCCAGTTCCTGCAGGTATGTACCCCAATCCCGACATAAATTACTTGATGTGGGCATTAACGATGTTATGCAGGCCGACCAGTTCCTCCTCCACCACGGCCCACAACTGCTGAAAAGGGTGAAGAATCTGATGATGAATTATCGGTGCACGCATCTAATCTGTCATTGAATAACTCGGCTGCTCCACCGGCCGTGCCTGCACCTGCGATACCTGATCAGATTGACTCTCGCCGCTCCTCAACATATGACCCCGTGTCCTCTACGGCTTCGACTCCTGCGGCTGAAAAGAGAGCTAGTCGTCTACCACCACCTATTCCAGTCAACCCGCCCATGCCACCGTCGTCGCAGGGCCGCGCTCCCCCTCCCCCGCCTCCGGATCAGCTTCGTCGCCGATCTACCAACGATAGTCGCACGAGTGCGTTATCCGCTCCTCGGCAGGCTGGAGAGGAAGCGGAAGGAGAGGTGACTGAATACGATGGAGACTACGACACTGATATCGCATCCGGTGTAAAGCACAAGGACGCTCTGAAAGCTCATGAGCGTGACTCCAGCTTTGACGAGGGTGTTATCACCGACGACCATTCCAGTCAGTCCCCGCGCAGTCCCCATGAATCTCGGCATCCCCCTCCTCCTCCACCCACGGCTCCCAGGGCAGTTCCGCCTCCACCACCAAGCCAGCCGCCCCGGAATGCCCGTGGTTCTATCGACACACCCAGAGGACCACCGCCTCCTCCACCCAACAGAGAGCCAGCTAGCGATGATGACGCTGAATATGACCCTTTCAACTACTCTGCTCCCCGGCATGGTCTCCCCACATCTCCGCCCCTCCCGCTCGGTCGCCCAGAGGCTCATCCTCCTTTCCCACCACAACAAGCGGCCGATGAATACGACGATCTGTATGATGCACCCCCTGTGCAGAGCCCGAAAGAAAGACCACCTGCCTTGAATGAGAAGCGTCTTTCACTGGCGCCTCAGCCTCCCCAAAGCCAGGCTTCGGGTTTGCCATCCCCGTCCGCAGCCCGACCTCAACGCGCATCTATGGATCTTCTAAGAAATCAACCTAACCTTCGCCGTTCTATGGATGTTTCTCGCCCATCTATTGACCAAGGGTACATCGCCACCGATGTTGATTTCGCCACGTATACCCTTTGGTGGACTAAAGCCAACACCCCGCCTCCGGCTTTCCAGAACCGCACTGATTTGCTTTTCGAGATCGAGGAGACTGCATCCACGAACCGCAGTGGCAAAACAACAGTCTCGAAAGACGTCTATATCCTGTTCATCGACTACTCTCAGACAGTTCTGAATGTCCAATTCGACCCCAAGAACCCTGCCGATGCTTCTTTCGAGCAGCGCCATGAACCCCCGCCGCTCACGCTTCGCCAGGACCAGCTCGAGCAGGCTCATATTCAGCTTGGAACCCGAATCTCGGAAGCCGTCAACTCAGTCCAAAACTCTACTGTTGGAGACGGCACTCCATTCAGCCTGGTCCAGCACCTGCTCAGTCCCCTTCCCGATGCGCTACTTCCCGTGGGGACCCGCGGATACGGCGCCGCAGTTTATTCAAACCTGGCCAATGCCTCCGTGTCTCAGAATGACGAAATCCGCGCTGGTGATATCGTCAGCTTCCGCAATGCACGATTCCAGGGCCACCGCGGCACCATGCATCAGAAGTACAGCGCCGAGGTTGGAAAGCCCGACCACGTCGGCATCGTGGTGGATTGGGATGGCACGAAGAAGAAGATCCGAGCCTGGGAGCAAGGCCGCGAGAGCAAGAAGGTCAAGATGGAGAGCTTCAAGCTAAACGACCTCCGTAGTGGCGAATGCAAGGTCTGGCGAGTGATGCCCCGTAGCTGGGTGGGCTGGGAAGCCAGTAAGTAACCGGACGAAAGGATTCTGGTTTGAGAATTCGACCTTTGTGTTGTAGTTAGTGCGCTATGAGCAGACGACCCTTTCTTTTGTGTTTTCGCTTGCCCCTTCTAGATTGGGTGGGGTCATGTATGAATGAAAAGGAGCCTCATTTCTCCCCTGTCTTCTATATTCTTCTCCCTTTTCCCTTCTCTTTTTTTCCTGTCCTGCTCCCCTTCTCGCGAATCATGTGCACTCAGTGTGGTAATGTGAGACGGGAAATGGTGGTCCCTGTTGATGAAGAGTCGAGCGGGCGTGCAGCTTTTCGTATTTTTTTTGTCAATGGTACATCTTGCATTATTCTATCCCTGGGCAAACTATGAGATACTATTCTCGATTTTTCGGTCTATATATAAGCGGTGATAGCTTCGTTGGTAGATATATATGTGACTTTCCAATGTTACGAAGTACTGTAGCGATGACAACAATATATCTCCTTACGGGTGCCAGGTTCAATAGAACTTCAGTACTCCGTACAATTCATCAAACCTTAATCCGTGCTCCGTACTGAGTACGGAATAGCCAACATTGCTCGGGTTCGGAATAATTAGGGCCTAACGAGGATATAACATTGAGGGGCCCAGTTCCTCATCCGTGTTCTAGAACCCAGCGCCCCGTCTGAAATAAATTAACAGAACTCGGGCGAGCTAAGAAAGTTTTCTCAAATTAATCGAATTCGACGGGCACCAAACCCAACTGCCGACTCCACTGGAGACAAATTCGTAGCGGTTTTACCCTGTTCACACCCAGCCGAGTAAAACAGCGCCTCAAACCCACAATCAGACACAAACCTACAACATACTTCGCAGATACGATGATGTGCGTACCATCGTCCGGAGTACAGTGCCCCCGAAGCCTGAGATCAAAGAATCATTTCTCCCTACAGAGTACTGAGTCCTCCGAGCGGATTGCGCCTTGGTCATACGATTTATCCTGGTAAATTCCATGCGCTTCATGAACAATGTCGAGAGACCGGAGGCTCCCCGGTCTCAGCAACCCCTCATGACCGACAGGGAAGGGGCAGGAAGGAGCTCCAATTATAATGTTTGTCCTTTCATTTGTTGACTTTTCACCAAGCCCCTGGACCTCCGTTATTCCGGACATTGATATTCGCGATCGGTTCCTGGATTCCGAGCTGATCGCGAATATCAGATATCAGATTGTTATGCATTCTGGAAGTATAGATCAATGTAAGGTGACAATATTCTACCCGTGGCACTCGGTAGTCTCGTGTATGGCATTTTATATTTAGGGCCTTTGAGGGCAGTGACACGTCCAAAATCGGAGATTTGATTTTTTCTTTTTTGAAAACATGAAACGGAATTTTCCACGAGGATTGGCCCCACGGATTGCTCCGTTGGTTGAGACCCGGTTGGCGGATCCTTTCCGGTACGTTATCGATGTCTTTTGATGCTCCGTATATTGTACATGGATTTATATTGATTACATCAATCAAACATAGCATCCATTTTAGGTCTCAGGTGTCATATTTGTAGTCCAATCTGAAAAAATTGAAACACTTAAAAGCCCTGTCCGCAAATGTGCGACACTAAACAGAACACGAAGTGTTAAATTACTATCCGTATTAGGACTAGTCAGGGGCACTACACCAACTAAGGCCGGTTTACCATTTCTTTTCTGGACTTTCTAGGGCTAATAATCATAATTAATGACGCCTAAGTCTTTCTAGTCAATTTCGGAAGTTTGAAAAGCTTGTAAGCGGGGCCTTCCCAAACGGCTGTCAAGCCTACCAGCCAAAACGTAGACGCGCTAAAGAAGTTTGCTCCCCTTTTTACCATTCTAGGCTTTGGGGCTGTTTGGTTCCACCACACAGATTGTGGGAGAAATTCTTTTTCAATATGAACAGACCTCCATCGAAAAGTTGTTGGGTCCAGTGGAGAGTAGTTGGACTCAATCGGAACATCTACCATGGTTCAGCTACTCTCTGACCTCTGATACGAAGTAGGAAGTCGGAAGGTCCAACTTACATAGCCTCATCAGATGCAGAGTCAAGTGCCACCATTGTCCTGCACGCTGCAAGAGGTCCTGCACAGTCGGAACATTCATGGATTCAGGTCTTGGCCTTATTCTTGTGTTATTATTGCACGCTCAGCACCTAATATTGTGGCTGAGTTGTCCACGATGTACCATTGTTCATTTCTCAAAGCCATATTTTCAATATATTGCTGTACCACATATGGACATATTCCAGATTATGATCGCGACGAATCTCCCACACATATTCTAACTTTATTGCATATTGTAGTACAGAGTGCTGAGTATCGCATGGTCTGATTAGCCTAAGTTGATTACAACCAATGGATTGCCCTTGCTGCCAGGTTCCTGCAAAGCAAGGAGTTTAATGGGTTATATTGTGTGTGACTTGAACCTACTTCTCGATCCTGATGAGATATTGGACGGATGAACCACCGTGACCACCTTCCACATCAATGTCTTGCCCCGAACTGTGGAATGAAGTAATGGGGCGAGGATCTTGGTGTTTCCCGTGCCCAGGCCCCTGGGACTCCTTAGCGAATAGGTGCTCCTCGTTCCTTCATTACGGAGTCCTTGGTGTCATGGGAAAACAACACAGCACATACGGAGTACATCATCAAATTGCATGTTTCGAAAAGAATTGGCCACATCGACATGTCCAACCTATCCCGCAGTCGTTAGGGTGGCGTTCAGCCCCAGGTTCCACATTCCGGAAGCGAGAAGAGAGGGCAGAGAGGGGGGTGGATGTGATCCTGAACATTTTATTTTTATTTTACGCAAGGGGTTGAAATACATTACAGTAAATTTGCGAGATGGATACTTTATCTCTAGGAGAATCTGCACTGTTCGCCTAAGTAGCTGTACAATACCATACCTGAATCGGACCATGGATGCAGCTTCGGGAAGCCCTGGGGCCATCATGGACAGGTATACAAGACACTGAAACAGTAAATAAACAGAAGTAGATTGTCCATACAACATACATATGTATGTAGTTAAACAGCTGAAGATAATAATAAAAAAAAGTAACCAGAACAAGAGTAAGAACATCATTGAACGGTACTTAATATCGATCGGCCGGTGGACACCAATTTGAGCCGATCATCTAGATCCCTTTTTACTTTTTTTTTCTCTTGGTAAATATCCATGGTATGCCGCTAAGAGAGTCTTGGAGAGTTACAGTTCTGGATCCATTCCAAATCTCCCCTCTTCATCGCATTCTTCGCGTCATTTTCCCCAGTCACTCTTTTTGGACCTATTTCCTTCTCGACCGACTGCATATTTCCTATTTCTCTCATGCTGTGATCTGTCAATCCCCGCTAATTACTTGAATTGGTCTTGGATCCGGACCATTCACGGTACACGGAACCTGGCATTCCTTACGCCTCTTCTCTTCAGGAGACATTTCTCTCTCTGACCTCAATCTGCACTCGTCGTTGCACTTGAAGGTCATGCCGCTCATTTCGTTCTCTGGATAAGGATATCCATTGAGTCACTTCGAGGGCTTTGAGCCAAACAGGGACACTGATCAATCGACTCTTAAGCTACCACCACACACTCGTTGGATTGAACGACATTCATTCAAACCGATATTAAATATTACCGAATCGCATTCATTCCTTTCCTATTACGAGGTGGCCACTGAGCGCCTTGAGCCTACCATCCACGATGATGGACCGATTCCGCAAACACAAGAAGGCAAAGGAGGCCGCGGAGGATCAAGAAGGGACATCGCCAGGATTCAGCCTGAAGCCGAAGAAGAAGGTGGAACCGGAACCCAAACCAGATTTCGACCTATCCGCCGCACTACCCCCGACAGACAACTTCCGCACCAGTCTGCTAATGCCTAAATTGTCGGCTCGATTTAGCATGCTGAAGGAACAGGACGACCCACTATCAATGCTAGGCAAGGCTAGTGATGATAGCGTTTTGTTTCCCAAGCGCGCTTCCCGACTCAATTTGTTCGGTCACAGCCCCGCCATGCTGGCAGATATCGACGAAGTTAGCTCCAATGACGGTAGTCGACCATCTTTTGCACTTGACCGCACCGCTTCTTACGCTTCCGGTGGGGATGGGGGTTATGGTACAGACGATGACCGATCCCAGGCGGGTAGTATGATGAGCAGAGCCCGTCGCGCAGAGGGCAACAATTTGTTCGGAGGTCGCCAAAAGATTTACAAGATTCCGGTCAGGTCGCCAGGGACAACAACCCCCGATGCGCCAGAGGCTAGTCGTCGGGGAATGGGAAAACCGGTCTATGACCACGACATGAACCTATCTGCGTTCCAGCGGTTGCGTCTCAAGGAAAAGGAAGACAAATCGGCGGAGGCCGCTCGGGAGTCTGGATATGCCGCTTCAACTGCCTCATCTAACAGCCGAGCCACATACTCCTCCACCGCATCTGGGCCTATATCAACAGTTGCAACATCAACTGCAGGAACCTCAGCCGACGAGCCACCGTTGAATACATCCCAATCTCCAGTGACTGGTTATCCGTTCCCCGAAACCCTTCCTGAAGCCCCTCGACCCGGTCCTGCCCCCATGTCTGCCCCGCGCAATGGTTCGATCCGGAACCGTCGTCTCTACGGCCAGGGATTGACTCAGACTGCTCAGAGCCAGCAGAGCTCAACCTTGAACCGCCTGGAGAGTCTGAGTCGTCAGCGTGCCGGCACTCCAGATCTCCCCTCTTTGAACCGTAACTACTCCAGAAGTGCCACCAACTTGCGGGACCGCCTGGAAAAACTTGCAATTGCCGAACCGGCTTCTACCTCACGGCCGACTAGCCCTCCGTCATCCGCAACATCACCAAAGCCGCGCATGTCCGGAGAACCCACGTTCAGAGACCGTCTCTCGCCTACAGCAGCAACGTTTGGGGCTCCTCCCCTGAGCCCTCCCACAAGCGAGAACGACGAAGTTCCATCTCTGTTGGCTGCGTCGATTTACCCAGAAGATCATGGAAAGGCTACCGCCATGGGCTTGTTCAACCGGCCTGCCACTGGTTTTGATGAGCAGGCATTCTCCCGCCGCCAACTTCAAATGCACCAAGGACGAGAGACCCCGCCTCCGCGCCGTGCATCACCCCCGCGTCGACCTCTACCTGCAGAACCCGCCGGCCGTGCTCGGGGACTATCAAAGTCCAGCTATTGTTCCCGAGCAGAGTCCGCGTCGTCTCACTATAGTAGTGATGCGCACCGCGGCGTCGATCATTCTTCTGCACCCAGCGTTGAGGCCTCTCCCTTCAGACCCGGAGTGAGGACCTTCTATGCCAACTCAAGTGCCAGCGAGTCTGGCGATGAAGGAGAGAACCGCTCTTCGCATGATCTCCCATCTGCGACTTCGCTAGCCACCGAGTACAGCCCGCCGCTTCAGCACTCTAGCGTAGCATCTGACAAGCCATCAACTCCCACGAAGGATCACCTCGAAACGCTCCCCGAAGTGAGATACTCCGACCTAGGTGATCTTAGACCTATCGACGAGAATGACCTTGACTGCACAACTTTTTCTCCTGGAATCAGCGATAACACACCCAAGAGACCTGACTCACCAACTCTGCAACCGGATCAAGGCTTTGGTGGAATGGCGGGAATGGTCCGATCTCACCTGCGCCAGGAAAGCGAGAAATCTGTGAACTCCCCTCCTTCACCTCGCTTGTCGGAGCACCAGAATGATAGCCACTCCCCTGAGGCCAAGACCCAGAAATCGACCCCCCAGGCACCGACTGATCTCCCCATGACGGCAGAACCCCGCGAAGAGGGTCGGCCATCATCAGGAACCCGCCCAGGAACATCGAGCTCGCAAGCTCCTTCTGGGAATTCTGCCGAGGGTTCGCGTTCTCGAAACAGCCAAGAGTCATCTGCACCTGGAACTATTCCTGACACAGCTTCTGTATCGAACGGATCATCCTGGAGGGAGGAATTAGAACTTCATCATCGCCGTCATGGGAGCACTGAGACCCAAAAGGAGCGAGAGGAATTCGCCGTCGAGCTGGCAGAGAGGCGTAGAAAGGTGCAGGAGAAGCTGCGAAGTGTCGCTGAGAGCGACAGCCGATCCAGCAGTCCCACCCCGGGCCGGTCAACTCCAGACTTCGCCAGGGCTGGTAACGCATTTGCGATGTTGAAGCAAAAGTCTAGCAAACAGGCTGCCGCCAAGCCAGACCAGAAGAAGTTGTTCGGTTATGCTGGTGGCAATTCGTCCACGCCTGCTCTCTGTTCAGATGACTCGTGGCGTGAAGAGGAGAGGCCCTCTTTCAGCTTCGGCCGGCACTCCAACTCCAGCTCTCCCCATATCGGATCAGAGCGTTCGCTTAGGTCTCGTATGCCATCTCTCAGCCGCGACAACAGCTATGAAGGTTCGCGGGAGTCCAGCCGCAGCCGTGGCCACTCGCCTTTTCGAAACCAGAGAGATCGTGCAGGCTCGGATGCGTCGGGCCGGTCCAAGAGTCGGACCAGACTTCGCGAACGGGATGACCTTGAAACTGTGGATGAGGGCTCAATCATTGCACATGAAAAATTCGTTGCTCCCGAGGGCTATGAGCCTCCCGTGCCTGTCCCGCGCCCTACGTCGAGCCGCCCATCAGCAGAAATGTCTGACACTGTGAACTTCGACCGCGCTCCCTCTGCCGCTTCGGGCAGATACCGCAGTAGCAGCCGATCCGGTACGCCAAGCTTCCAATATGAACGGCCATTCCAGTTCTCGCAGTCCAACACGTCTTCGATCATCGGTGCCTCGCCCCGGGCCCCACCCGCTGCCCCGGCCTACTCTGCCAATGCTACCCCTCCGCTGAACGAAATGCCGGCAGACAACTCGTCTACATCCCAGGCTTCTTCGTCCAGCGGCCCGCAGATTCCCCAACGTGGTTTGGGACACGGCCCTCTCACGAAGCGCCCTGTGAACAAGAAGCAAATCTCCGAGCCGACCTTTATTTCATCCACATCAAACGTCCCTCTCGTCGGACTGCCACCCGGATCCGCGCTGCCTTCACCCAGCGGCGCACCTCCAGTGCCACCTATGAACCCGCGCCGTCGCCGCGGAACTGCCACTCAAACCATCTTGGGTGCGTTCAAGAGCGACAAGAACGACTCTTCACGGGTCTCTTCTCCCGCCCCGAGCGCCGGCGACGAACACAGTGTCTTCCCAGATGAAGAAAAACGTCCGCGGTCCCGCAATCGTCTCCGCAAGACTTCGAGCGAGGCTGGTAACCTGAACGCGCGGGCGCGCCAGGGATCCATGACCGGCACTCCGCCATCTGTGCCTCAATACCCGCCTCCCGCTATCCCTGTCGATGGAGGCATGTTCTGAACACAACTTCCCCTCCCATTCTTTATACATCCATCTTGGCTTGATCTATGCTCTCCTTATTCCCTTTTCTCATTTACCTACATCTACTCTACCTACCATTCCGTATACGCCCTTTCCTGGGCCTTTTCTTCTCTTCTCTGGACTCTCTTATCATTTCTGCTGTTGACGACTAGATACCACTCGGTGCATTTGAGCGTCTCATGTCTCCTTTCGATCTTTTCTTTTTCCTTTTTGTTAGAACCGCTTTTGAGCTGGATTTCCATCTTCCACGTATGTACTCTATTTTTTTCAATTTCAATGGATACACCGCTAGTTAGCTGTTATGGTCAGTGTAGACTTCAAATCAGGCATAGAGTCTTTCCTCGTTACAAGCTGGCTTCGGTTTGAACCAAGAGACTATATACTTCAAACTCTCAAGATAACCCCTTGAGCTCCTATTACAGCATCGACAATTGAATATTGCGGACTTTTTCATGCCCAACCAGGAGACTGGTGATAGTCGACGTCGAAGATCGACCATTGAGGATTTATACACCTTGTATATTACACACGGCTGAAAAGCATGCTAAATGGTATATAATTGCTTTCATTTAATCTACTATCATACATTTTCATTGCAATCCGTTCAAGGTTCCTCCACAGCCGTCTTGAGGTATCCCAAGACCCTCTCAACAAGGAACTCCCGCGGCTCAGCTTGGTCATCATTACTCAAAGCATGAGAAGCATTTGGGATAACGCCAGTGTGCTTTTGATCCCAAATTTGATATTTGCCATCATGGTCAGTAGCCTTCTGCCACCTAGCCAGCATCTTCTCCTTATCAACATAATCGGGAACCGATTGATCGTTCCCAGAGATCAATACCATCAGCTTATGATTCAACAGTCCCTGCTGCTGAATCATGCCAAAGGTAGTCGCAAAGTGCTCATCGCTCAGATCCGAGCTGAACAGATCATCCTCTTGAGGCGCCTGTGGACTCTCAGGACTAACAAGACTCAAGAATCTCCGACAGCTAATCGGGGTATTGGCAGGATAAATCATGGAAGTCAGCGAGAGAGGCAGCATGGTATCATGAGGCTTGCCCTCAGCAACAGCCTCCTTCGCCAGCGCCTCCATCTCGTCATATACAGCACGAGCCTTCTCCGGCGTCGTGTCTCCAATACCCCCCCTCAAGACACAGAAGATAGCCTCGCGATCAGAAACAGGCGCTTGCATGATTGCGCCGTCTAGCACGGGACGTGTGATGTGTTCGATATCGGCGTCGAAGGCGGGAACCTTTGTGTGCGGGTTTGACTGGCACAGGTAGTGCAGCACGCACTGGCTGCCCGTGGAATGGCCCATCAGGGCGATCTTGCCACCCCCGAATTTATCGGCCTTGTAGCTTTTGATGTAATCAAGACATTGGGCTATCTCGTTCGTGTCCCGGTCGAGATGGCCAAGGCCCCAGCATTGGTAGGAGGATGTGAGGTTTAGTGTGAAGAGTGACCATTCTGTTTGCTGTAGTGCGTGTGCGAGATCGGCCATGTATGATGTTGTTGCCAGGCCGTCGCCGAGTCCGCCGACGAAGAGGAGACTGTGTGGTTGGCAGACGGCACTGGTGGTATATTCGAATGTGACGAGACTTTCGGTCTACATGCGCCAGCAATTGTCAGTTGTAATTCGAGTGTTAGAATTGATAACGGTGTAGAAACGTACGTAGTGGTGCAGAATACCGGGAATGCCCCCCTTAGGCCAGAACTTAGACATGTTGGTAGTTGTGTGTATGATACGGTAGTATGTGGGAGTGAATTGAAGGGAAAACTTTCTAGGAGCTAGACACGGCCTCCGGGACAGGATCTTTTTCTTTAATCGAACAATTGCCGAGATTGGGCTTTGTGTCTTTCTGCTATGAAGGAAAGGAAGGTGGACAATTTATGTCGGTTAGCTTGAACCGAATAATTCGCGAGATCCACAAGGTGAATGTTTCAGGCCATCTTATCAATCTGATTATACCGAGAGAAGCCGAAATATTAGGTAACAAGTCTCACATCCTTGGAATGCTCAGCGCCAAGGTCTGAGGGAGGGAGGAGGGATGTTTTGAATCAGGTACATGTATTTCAGTATACCCGTTCAGCAAATACCGTATATTGTAAACGCCAGTATCTTACACGTCGGATACCTCGGTATGTATTTCATATCAACGGTAAATACAGCAATTGAAGTCTTGTCTCGGCTAGTACGGCTAGTAATTACACGAAGCATGGCCGGAAAATACCGTTGGGCCAATAAAACTCCACCGTCGAGACTAAAGCTGTGGGACACATGCAGCCTAGCCGTTATAGATAAGGTCAACGGATCTGATTATATTGATTGGCCGAAGACAGGAGAATCTGATTAGATTGCCCCGCTTTGAAAACTCTACCCAACGTGGCCAACACCGGCATTTCAAGACAAGACTTTTCTGACATGCTTAGGAAATTCTTGGTAAACTCAATAGTCAGCCTTACCAGGCTTCATATTCGAAGATCCTTGCTTGAAAATGTCCTCGTTATCTCTCGTTATATCTCATTCCACGTATTGGAATTAGAGATGAGGCATCGTGCAAAGTCCGGACCAAAATATCCTACGAAGCCTGTCTCAGACCACAAAGGCAATATAGACGAGTGATGGCTTTTTGTGGCGTTTGGCAGGGTCCATTCAAAGCTGTCTGCAAGCGAGCCAAGGAATCAAGGAACGTGCACGATAGATTTGAGGCCTTTTATTTAAAAGTTTCTTTTTATTGTTACAGGCTTGTTGCAGCAGGGCGTGAGCAAATATTATTGTTTATTATTATTGACGGGTGTACTCGGACTGTTCTATATTGGTACGTTGAAAAAGTGTACACGACAACGTATGCGCGTGCGAGTGATGTTATAGGTGGGTCTCGGAGTGCTGGATACCGAAAATCCCGCCTCGTTCCACTTCCCTTGTCCATCGTGCTTTTCCGCGTGAGGCGCATGGTCATAGATCCTCTGAGCAGTTAACCTCCATACCTCGGAGAACAATTCCTTTTCAGTTTGCAGTTGCCCTTGATGTGTTTCAGAGTAGGTCGATCTTATTCACGCTGCCTTCCTCTTAGCCGACAACATAGGTACTTTCCATTTCTGCCTCGATGATGAGCAACAGCCTAACTAAACCGGACCTTTTCGTCATTGAGACAATCTTGGCGTAGGTTTCTTTTTATTTCTCGTTTATTTCCCTTCCTTTTCTCTCATGTGGAGCCTGTGGATACGTTTTGTACCATACAGTATTGTATGTAGCTGTGAGGTCTGGAGATACATACACGTATGAATCCAAATCACCCACGAAAGACGAAACGGCCACATGGTTTGGTATCATTTTGCCTCCCAGAACGGGTGTGCGTCGAATAATCCACCCCGCAATAGCCGATCTCGGTGATGACATGCAAAATACATGCAGGGTACTCCGTATAGCCAGGATACTTCGGAGCTTTCAAGTCTTGAGGTGGAGCATGCTGCAGCAGCACCGTGGCTAGTTGGCTATATAGTGACACACTTCCGTCAAATCGACCCGCGCAAAGGCTGCGGATTTAATAGTCGAGCTCTAACTCCTTCCTCGCGTCAATTCGAGGGTAATAGGACCAGCTGTGCTGGTCAGTCGTCCAAAATGGGTCTCGTACCTCTCGAAGATGCCTGTACTCAAAATGCGCCAAATGGAATTGAGAAACTGCGAACAGACGCGAATGGCGACTTTAGCTCATTCCAAATTGCGCATCTTGCCTCCGACCAAGGCAACACTCCGACCGGCATGAAAGAAGAGATCGTGCTGTTGTCATGGCTCATGGTCCTGTTGCGCAGTCGGGAAGACAGCCAAATATCATATGACTGGTTCTACAATGATGTCGCGAATGGTTCTGAGCCCGAATCAGTAAACAGACTATTGGCGAATGAAGTAATGAAAGGATTACAAAGTGATGTGGGAGAAGTTGCGACTGCGATCTCTCGGAATATCACCAGGAAGGCACCAAGTCCCGCATCGCTCGTTTTGAGCACCAGCTCTCTTTCGCGAACATCTGAAGCAGCCAAACATGAAGTAAGTAAACCAACTAAAACCATAGCCGCACTGTCATAACTAACCGTACTTGAAAGGGCATGCTTCATGTCGAAGTTCGCTTCAATAATGCCCACCTCGAGATCCGCCCATTGTGGCACACCGAGAACATGTTTCCGTACACAGTGAATCACCACGTCGAGGTACTTGCCGATACTGTCAGAGTATGCCTCGACAATCCCAAAGCAACCATTGAACAGTGCCTTCGCCCAACTGCAAGTGATCTGAGCGATATATGGGGATGGAACCACCGATTGCCTCCTACCTATAGCTTTTGCATGCAAGAGATGGTCGCCGAAAGAGCCCGCGAATATCCAGAAAAAATCGCCATCGATTCCTGGGATGGCAGCCTAACCTATAGCCAAATTGATCAGTGGTCCACTTCCGTGGCATGCTCACTCAAAGAAATGGGCGTCGAGCTCCACGATGTCCTCCCCGTGTGCTTTGAGAAGTCCAGGTGGACGATCGTCGCTGTGCTCGGAGTGATGAAAGCAGGCGCGACCCTTGCGCTCATGGATCCAACTCTTCCGCTTGCCCGCCTTCAAAACATGGCGGTACAGGTCGGCGCAAAGTCGATGGTTGTGTCCCGCAAGCAGTATGAGCTGTCACTGATGATTCTGCCAACTGGAAACCACTTCGTTATTGAAGAAGATTCCTTCACAGATCCATCGACCTCCCCATCAACCTTCGACTTACCCGCTGTACCATCCTCCGCCCTTATGTACATCATCTTCACCTCTGGCAGCACGGGCACTCCGAAGGGAGTGAAGATTTCCCACGAAACCTATACGAGCAGTGCCATTCCTCGAGCAAAGGCAGTTGGATACACGCCAGAGTCTAGGGTTCTTGATTTTGCGTCCTACGCTTTCGACGTCAGCATAGACAGTATGCTTTTAACACTTGGAAACGGTGGTTGTCTTTGCATTCCATCTGACGAGGATCGATTGAATGACATCAACGAAGTCATCCGCAAAATGCGAATTAACTACGCAGGTCTGACCCCCTCAGTGGGGCGAATCCTGGATGCGGACGTCATCGCATTGCTCAACGGTCTTGGTCTCGGAGGTGAAGCAGTCTCGGCAAGAGACGCCAATCATTGGGGCAAAGAAACCAGAATCATCATCGGTTACGGTCCCTGCGAATGCACGATTGGATGCACAGTCAACGCCAGCGCTGCTACTGGCAGAGATTACCTCTCCATTGGCCCAGGCAACGGCGCAGCCATGTGGATTGCCAACCCGAATGACCACAACGAGCTTGTGCCAGTCGGCGCTGTAGGTGAGCTGCTCGTTGAGGGTCCGATTGTCGGACAGGGCTACCTGAATGACCCTGAAAAGACTGCTGCTGCTTTCATTAATGACCCACCTTGGTTGCTCGCAGGCCACAAAGACTACCCTGGCCGCCAGGGCCGTTTGTACAAGACTGGAGATCTTGGAAGATATGACCCCGATGGTCTTGGCGGCATCATTTTCGTTGGACGAAAGGATACTCAAGTCAAGCTGCGCGGACAGCGTGTCGAATTGGGCGAAATCGAGAGTCAGTTAAAGGCTGCTCTGCCCTCCGAAGCCAATGTCGTCGCTGAAGTGATTACACCCAAGGATTATGGAGGCCAGCCAATGCTCGTCGCGTTCGTTGCCTTCCAACCGAAGGGACATGGACAGGCTGAGCTTGCTTTGGACCAGATCTCAAGCGAGCTGAGCAGCATATTGACAAAGGCTAATGCGGAAGTGGCGAAAACTTTGCCGCGATACATGGTGCCGACCACATATATCGCGGTTAATCTCATGCCAGTGTTGATTTCAGGCAAGACTGATCGCAAACAACTCCGAGAATTTGGCGTGACAGTTGATTTGCGTCAGCTGGACCAAGGAGCCGCAAGCACCGCTTCTCGGGAACTGAATGAGCTTGAAAAACGCCTGCGACAGGCCTGGGCTGAAACACTCAAACTAGACGCAGAAGCCATTCGCCCCGACGACAACTTCTTTGCACTAGGTGGTGACTCCTTGGCAGCGATGAGACTCGCGTCGGTCTGCAGAGCGCAAAACCTCGACCTCTCTGTCGTTAGCACTTTCGGAAACCCTACCCTCTCGGCGATGGCCACCGCCGTTCAGCATTGCAGCTCTCAAGCACAAGAAGAGATCCCGGCATTTTCTTTGATCTCTCAATCTGTTGAGAGCGCCCGCCTCGAAGCAGCACAAGCCTGTGGAGTAGATGAATCAGACGTGCAAGATATCTACCTTTGCACACCCACACAGGAGTCATTGTTCACTTTCTCGCTCAAATCGACAAAGGCGTATGTTGCCCAAAGAGTCGCGTGTATTCCGTCGCATATCGGCCTGGACGCTTGGAAGAAGGCTTGGGAAGATGTCGTTGCAGCAAGCCCTATCCTGCGATCTCGTCTGGCACCGCTCCAAGACCCAGGCCTCCAACAAATTGTTGTGAAGGAAGGCATCTCCTGGAGGTACTCCACCGACCTGGAACAATATCTCGAGAATGACCGAAGTGAGAAGATGAGCCTTGGACAAGGACTGGCTCGATACGGCCTTGTCAGCAATGCAAATGACGACAAGCGGTATATGGTCTGGACTGTCCACCACGTCCTCTACGACGGATGGTCAGAGCCAATCGTTCTGAAGCAAGTCAGCGATGCCTTGCAGAAACAGTCTGTAGAGATCCGGACACAGATGCGGAACTTTGTCAAGTACGTACGCGACACAGACGAGACCGCCATGCATGACTTCTGGCGACGGGAGTTGAAGGGCGCTGTCGGGCCTCAGTTCCCCCGCCTGCCCTCTCGCGACTTCATGCCAACTTCTAATGGCTTGATCGAGCATCAGATTCCCCTCGAGACAGGTGCCGGATCACCTTTCACTATGGCCACATTGGTCCGTGGCGCATGGGCCCTTGTCGCATCCCAATACACTGGAAGCGACGATGTCGTGTTTGGTGAGACTCTCACCGGTCGTGATATTGCCTTGCCAGACGTGGAGAGCATCGTCGGACCACTGATCGCAACAATTCCTATCCGCATCCAGGTCCGCCGATCCAACACAGTCGAATCGTACTTGCAGACGGTACAGCAAACCATCTTGGCTCGTACGCCCTACCAGCACATGGGGATGCAGAACATCAGAAAGGTTAGCCAAGATGCGCAGTATGCATGCGAAGCTGGCACCGGACTAGTCATCCAGCCCGACCCGGAGTACGTGGGTAGCGAGCTTGGATTTGAGCTTGGAGACGTTGTGCGTGAGGCGCTTCATTTCAACCCGTACCCGCTCATGGTGGCCTTTGGAATCCGTAAGGGTGGTCTCAGAGTTTGCGCCAGCTTCGACAGCAGCCTGATCGACGGTTCGCAGATGCAGCGGATTCTTGCGCAGTTGGAAACCGCTTGCATGCAGTTGTCCAAGGGTCTCGACAAGCGCGTTGGTGAGATTGCTTGCCTCCCCGAGACAGAAGTAAACCAAATTTGGAAGTGGAACCAGGATCCTCCTCTTTCCGTGGACGAGGCCACTGGCAGCCTTCGTGCCCCTGCGAGCACGAAACAAGGGTCAGTCTATCCTCGTGCCGTGATTCCTTGGGTTTGTGATGCTCGCAACCCGGGTTCGTTATCGCCCATCGGCAGTGTTGGCGAGCTCTGGCTTGAGGGAGCTTGGCTCTCTGGGAAAACAGTCGAGTCCCCTGCCTGGCTCGTGGCTGGAAGCTCTGGGTGCGCTGGTCGATTAGGAAAGGTGCGGCCTACAGGTGACATGGTCCAGCTTCAGGATGACGGAAGCCTAGTATTTGTTGGTCGCAAGGAGAATGTCGTACCCCTTCAAGGACATGCAGTGGATATTGCAGACCTCGAGTCACATTTCGCAAGACACCTACCGCCAGCAACTCGCGCCGCTGTATCTGTATTCCAGCCGTCGAGTGAAGGCGTTCAGAAAGTGACAGAGCAAGAACTGGCTGTCTTCATCGAGAACCAGCCTTCTCAGGAAGACAGTGTAAGTGTCATGCCGGCGAAGTACGAGATCATCGGCGACGAGACGATTGTGTGCGACACTATTTCCGTTACAATTGCTGTGTCATTAAAGAAGCTTGACAAGTTCATCCGAGACTCACTGCCATCCTACATGACCCCCTCTGTGTACGTTGTGGTTGACAAGTTTCCCGCTGGACTGGTGCAACTCGATCACACGTCACTCAATCAATTGGCCTCAAAGATACCTCAAAGTGTCCTCGAAGATCTTCGTGCAGGCTTCAGAGAGGCATGGACAAAGGGCTTGGCGCAGACAAGCCTATCGCCCACAGAGAAGATCCTGCAATCCGCTTGGGCGAAGATCCTCCGACTGAGCCCCGAGCAGATTGACGTCGACGACAACTTCTTCCGCCTTGGAGGCGACTCTGTCTTGGCAATGAAATTGGTCTCAAGTCTCCGCGCACAGGGACACGGCTTGTCAGTGGCTGATATCTTCCAACACATGCGTCTTGGTGATGCAGCCAAGGTGCTGAAGGCGGACCAAGTGAAGGAAAGCGCTCAGCCATACAAGCCTTTCTCCTCGCTAAGCAATCTGGACGTCAAAATGTTCTTGACTTCGACTGTCCGGCCCAAGCTTGCCAACCCAGGCTGGCCCATCGTGGATGTGTCTCCGGTAACAGATTCGCAAGCGCTCGATATCAGAGGAACCATCGGAGCGCCACGCACTTCCATCCAATATACCATGCTGTACTTCGACGAAAACATCAATCGCAAGCAATTGCTACGCGCCTGTTATGATCTGGTCAAGACCCACGATATTCTGCGCACTGTTTTCATCGAGCATAAATCGTCATTCCTTCAAGTTGTCCTCCAAGACGCACATAGCCCCGTGGTCATGCACCAGGCCGATAAGGAGATTGAGCAATATGTCACCGAGCTCTGCACAGCTGATATCGAGTCAAACTTCGAGCTTGGATCGCCGTTCCTCAAGGTCTTCCATGTCCAAGGCACCGACGGGAAGCACTGCCTTGTGCTAGGTCTTTCACACGCCCAGTATGACGGTGTTTCCCTCCCCAGACTGCTCCAAGACTTGGAGACCCTGTACGCCGGAGACAAGGTTGTGGACTTTGAGCCATTTGTCTCGTACATGGCACGAGTCTCCGATGGACACCTCCAAACCCAGGCAGTCAACTACTGGAGTAATCTACTGAAGGACTCCACACTGTCTGTCCTCGACGGAGTCTCTGCCCAGCCCACAGAAAAAGCCATCTTCCATGAGAAGACGGTCGAAGAATTCCAGCCCGTCCAGGAGATCACGACGGCAAACGTGCTCACCGCAGCATGGGCGCTGGTACTCGCCCGTCGTCTTGGCAAACCTGATGTAACATTCGGCACAGTGACCTCGGGCCGAATGATCGACCTTGTAAACGTGGAGAACGTCATGGGTCCATGCTACCAACTCACTCCTGTGAGAGTGAAGTTCGAGTCACAGTGGACGGCGATGGATCTGATGCGCTTTGTGCAGAAGCAGAGCGCCGAGTCCGCGGCACACGATTTCCTCGGGTTCGAGAAGATCTCGAAGCAGTGCACGCAGTGGTCACTGGAGGCACAATCCTTCGACTCGATTGTCCATCACCAGGACTGGGATGATTTCGATGACATGCCATTCGCTGGATCTTCTTGCAAGGTTGGTATCTTAAACCCACATGGCGATGCGGCTTATCCCTTGAAGGCCGTTTCGTTTGTGCGTGGTGGGAAGATGCATGTTGGGTTTGTTGGAAGTGAAAGTGACGCGACGTTTGTGGATGCCACTCTTCTTGAGTTGGCTGCTGCTGTTCAGGAGTTGTCGGGCTGTCCCTCTAGTCCCCTGGCGCTTGGTGCCTGAATATGATATATGATATCTGTCATTTTGTAAAGCAGATACATTCGAGACGGTTCGGAATTTTATTGCAATGCTCTTGTTATATTCGAGTGCGTCTTTTCTATAGAAGCGAAGGACTGAGATAGTCTGGCAGTGCATAGCCGCCGGTGCGCCATAGCGTATTTTTCCATATTAAATCTCGACCGCTTTCAACACTGCTGACTTACTAATAAGTGCAAATTCTAGTAATTGATTTCTACAATATTTAATTGTATAAAGGTTATATGAAAGTCCATTTTCGCAGCTTAGCCTTTTTTGGCCCTTTTCTACTATCTGCCTAATAAACTATGAAGGGGGAGAAAATATCTATATACTAACTAGGTATCCAAATGACTACCGAAGGAGACTACCTGAGAAGACCACTGGACTACGGCCGTATAAGCGGCCGACTTTCTTGTCTATAATCCTCAATTTCTACCATATCAACTTCTTATAGTGTCATTTTCTACATTATTAATTTCTATCAATTTCTATAGTCAATAAAATACACATATAGTAATTTTATGAAATGTCCTGCTGGCAAAATACGATATGGCGCACTGGCGGCTATACACTGTCGTATCAGCTACTCTTTTTTAAGACTTCGTCCTCGTGCCTTCAACAACCTTTTTCCATTTGGACGCGAACAGATGCCGATGCCTACTGGTAACATTGAGAGTATTTAATTCTGTAACTACCAATAGTAGACTTCGCGGCACTCCCATAACACTCAACCAGGACCTCCCCGTTTATGAACTACACGAAGAAATTGGAAAACGCTAAGCCCACTCCCCAAATACGAATGGAATGATACAAATTTGGACTTGGACTAAGGCCAATTTAAAACTAGCCTAGGACGTATAGATGCATAAAGCCGATAAACATAGACGAGATCCAGATTTCAATATCGGCGACATGGGTTTTATCACAGACACAACCAAGGACTACCTGACAAAAAGACCGAGTCGGAAATTGGATAACTTGGCCATATAAGACCCTCGAGAAATATGGCGAATCCTTCAAGATCGGTCTTCCTAAAGCTATCAAAGTGTTCACGCGGAAAAGCTACGCAAACCCACTACTATAGAGCCACTCACCGACCAAATCGCCGTCCCTACGGTCGTTGGAAATCGCGTCGAGTACAAAATCAAAAGGGTCCTCGCCAGTGGGTTACGATGACGACCGGAAGTGGTACCCGGCGTTGAAACTTCACCAATTCACCGAGAAACCTAGTTCCACCGATGATAACCTATAGATCAAGATCAAGGTGGAAGGAGACGCCGAGCCTAAGGACCTGTGGATGGCATCAAACCACTTGAGCAGGTCGAGGGCCCCGCTTGTTTGTCGTGCGTTCGGTGGAACGAACTCTGCGAGTTTCTCGGGTGAATCGGTAAAGTCCGATGCTGGGTACCACTCCGGATCGTCATCGTAACCTACTGGCGAAGATCCTTTTGAATTTGTACTCGACGTGATTTCCAACGACCATAGTACGGGGAGGTGGAGAGGGGGGCATACGTAAGAACACTGGTAAAAAAATCGAAAAAGTGGGATATATATTACACAAGTACTAGAAATTTAAATCGAATCTACAATCTTTTTCAAGTCGCCACTGTCTGGTGCATGACATTCGCTCGGTAGCTGTCGGACCGCTCGAGCAATTCGTCATGAGATCCAGAATCAGTGCATACACCACCATCAATTAAGAAAATGATATCGGCTTTCCGGATAGTATGAAGACGGTGGGCAATGGCAATGACCGTAATTCCCCGTGCGGCCTTCTCCAGACCATCCTGCAAGAGCTTCTCGGATTCAGCGTCCAAAGCACTAGTCGATTCATCAAGAATCAGAAGCTTGGGCTTGCGGACGAGAGCACGAGCGATGGACAATCTCTGCTTCTGGCCTCCAGAGAACTGGTTACCATTCGGTCCACAGAGGGTCTGGTAGCCATCTGGCAATGAAGTGATAACATCGTGGATGTTTGCGAGCTTGCAAGCCTCTTGGATTTCTTCAAGGGTAACATTGTGACCGGGTCGTGCACCGAGACCAATATTGAACTCAATGCTTCCCTCGAAGAGAACGCTGTCTTGGGGCACCAGGGAAATCCAGTCACGGAAGGAGACATCCGAGGTCTTGGTTACGTCGACACCGTCGATCACAATGGAGCCAGATTCGGGGGTGTATAGGCGTTCGACCAGGGAGATGATGGTCGATTTACCAGCGCCACTGGGTCCAACTAGGGCACAGAACTTACCGGGCCGAATATCAACATTCAAGCCCTTCAGCACCTTCATATCTGGACGGGCAGGGTAACGGAAGTGGACGTCGCGGAGCTGCACACTCGAGGCTGAGCTGCCAGAATTGTACGTGGGCTTTTCTTCAATTGCCTCGACATCCTTGTTGGATGATGTGAGTCGGGAATTCATCTTGTCCTTGCCGATCTCGATCAGGCCAAGGATTCTAGACATTGCCGATCGCGCGGCAGAAAGCTCTGGTGCGAGCGCGAACATTTGACTCCAAAGAAGGGCACTGACCAGGAGAGAAAAGACAACAATCAGGAACTGGGTCTGGGTGTAGTTGCCGTTGATGATCTGCTTGGAACCCCACCAGTATGCCAATGCGTTCACCATGTTACCTAGGAAGTAGGTCATGGCTTGCCACAAACTTGCCTTCACGGTAACCTTGAATGTCTCCCTGCGGGGTCCTTTAAGGGACCGTCGGTAGGTCTGCAGTGTGTTTTCTTCAAGGGAAAGAGAGGCGACTGTCTTGATAGAGGTAATTGCTTCCACGCCGATGTCGACAGACTTTGTGTAGGCGTTTTCATGACGCTCCTCGAATTTGCCGAGGACCATCAGCTCCATTAGACCAGCTCCCAGCAGAAGTGGGACAAGGGCTAGACAGACCAAGGCAATTCTCCAGGCAATAATGTGGGTCAAAATAATGGCGGCGATGAGGTTAACGGTGATAGAGAACAGGGTGCCAATGACAGATCCGCTCATACCGGCAAGGGCATTACCATCTCTGGTGATATATGACAGAAGTAGGGCAGGCGATCGGCCCTCAGACTGATGCCACTGGAGATCTTGTTCAAACAGTGACCGGAATGACAATACTCGCACTTTGTAGACCATCTTTTCAGAGACGAGGCCGAATCCTCCCCAGCTGACGATGTTTGCAAAGAACTCGATAATCGCAAGAACGAAGAACATTAGGCCGTAGAAGTTACCCCGTTCGCTGATACTGGCTGCACTGAAGCAAGGGTTCAAGCTTCCTACCGTGTTTCCGAAAATGACGGCTTCGCCAGAGAAGGCTCCGCCGACCATGCTGGAACCAAAAAGAGCAGCGAATATGACAAGCGAATGGGGCTTGAGAGCTGGTGCATAGCCCTTGCAAAGAGCCCATACAGATTTGACCGGGGTCTCAACCTCTTCCTCTTCTTCCTCAGAATCACCGGCTGGTGCTTCTGTGGTTGAGACACGGGCTTCCTTTGTGGGTTCAAGGTCATTTGAAAGACTGCCCTTCTCGTTTTCAACGTCGGTAATAGAGGTAACATCGGACTTGCTGACGATCTCAATGCTGGTAGTGGTCTCAGCTTTGTTGGATGCGGATGCGGCTCCGAGAGTCTGCAATTTGACCAGCTCGGAGTAAGGTCCATTCGCAGCCATCAACTCTGAATGACTTCCCTCCTCCAAGATATCTCCCTTGTGCATACAGACAATCTTATCCGCATTTGTGATTGTTGACAAACGATGAGCAATCGTGATGACAGTTCGGCCGGTTGAAATGTTGTCGATAGCCCGTTGAATACGCTGTTCACTACGTGAATCCAAAGCAGCCGTGGCTTCGTCCAAAATGAGAACCGCGGGATCCTTGATAAGAGCACGGGCAAGAGAGACTCGTTGCTTCTGACCACCACTGATGAGCCGACCACTAGATCCAACCATAGTGGCATACCCATATTGCAACGCTTCGATAAAGCCATCCGCATCGGCAAGCGCAGCAGCCTGCCGGGCCAATTGAATGATTTCGACGATGTCTGGTCCCCGTTTCTCGGCTGCGATCATAAGATTCTGACCATCTCTGACTTCAGCGGCTAGTTCAGAGAGGTCGGATCCGAGGAGTGCCGTCTTAAGGTGTGCATGGGCTGGTTTGCTTGAGTTCACCAAGCCGTGTGCGATATTTTCCAAAAGGGATCGGTCGAGAAGGGATGGCTCCTGCTGCACAAGACTGAGGAACCCTCTCAAGTCACGGATATTGACATCACGGATATTCTGGCCATCAAAAGTGATCTCACCTTCAGTGGCGTCATACAAACGAATAACCAAACCTGCGATAGTGGACTTTCCACTTCCGGAAAGGCCAACAATGGCTGTATGCTTTTTGGGGGCAATGGAGAGATTGATCTTGTTAAGGACAGTGATCTCGGGCCTAGAAGGGTAAATGAAAGAGACATCCTTGAATTCAAATCCGCCATCCGCCTGGGTTAGGCGAAGGCCCGCATCAGAGGAACCGTCAATCAATGATTCACGCTCGATGTCGTCGCGCAGCTTGTGGTAACAAGCAACAGCCTGCGTAAACAGGTGGATGAAAGGTGCTACTTGACTCAGAAGCAGGGTAGCTGTCGTTAACTTTAGTACAATATTCCACAGTAAGATATCAATCAAACCAACCTTCAACCAAGACAAAAATAACAGTGAAAACAGATCCAACAGTGGCACCGGCTGACTCAGTACGCACTGCTGCGGCGATCTGCTTACTTCCTTGCCAGAATGCAAGACCGTTCGCACCGTATGCGACGAAATACAAGACACCGGCTTGAATACCAGTGGCACCAGCCTTTTTCAATCCTTCGGTTTCCGAGTCCTTCAGTGCCTTGGAGAACTTCTCCTCCAGACGACCATTCGCACCAAAGGCATGCACCACAACAATGTTGTTAAGCGCTTCAGAAGCAATAGACGCCGCGGAAGCAGCATAATCCGACATGCGCCCGGTGTATTTCTCGATATAGTAGCTTCCAACAAACGACATGATGAAGTATGCGGGGATCAAGGAAAGCAGCATCGCGGCAAGAATTGAGTCTTTGATGAATGCAACAACGTATGCGGTGAGGAAAAAAGAGAAACTCGAAATACAGATTCCGACCTTCTCAGCTGTACCGGAGCGAATTGTTTGGATATCGGTGTTGAGTCGAGAGGCAACTTCTCCGGCGGGCAGGTTATCAAAGAAAGAGGGTTCTTGTCGGAGCAGGTTCTGGAGATATCTTTCGCGGAGTCGCTGTGCCAGGCGCGCACCGGTCATCGTCCAACATAGTAGGTGAAGGTAGATTAAAACGAATTGAGCAATTCCCAGGTACACGATCAGCAGAATTTTGCTATTGATGTCTGACTGATCGCTAGAGTCCCCTCCCGAGGAGCTAGCAGTTTCCTCGCAGGTCGCCGAGTTGAAATCATCGATCAGTTGGCCGAATATGATACCAATGATGGGGAACGGAACACCGGATGCAATTGAAGATGCCAGGCCAACAAAGAGGGTTCCCAATTCAAGTCGCGAGGGATTGGCAGCGACAAGCAGCCTTGGGTAGTCTGCAAGGTTCCCGAAACCCATGATGACTCGAAAATGGCGTTCAACACTGGGATTGTCGCTTGAGTGTTGAAGAAGCTAAGTTCTCATAAGCGACCAATTTCTCGCTTTCCTAGCTTGAAACTGGTGTCACCATAAAAGTTGCATCCACTTCTTAGCGTGAATCCATTCGGTGAAGCGACTTTAGTTGGGCTGGGACGAAGACCCGAGGAAAGATGTACGAGAATTTCCAGGGGGTTTCCGGATGTTTGACATGCCGATCTGATTTTTCAATCAGCCGACATCGGTTCTGACAGTTGGATCGGAGTATTCAACCCACTGGGGAGACATGAAGAATTCCAATTAGTTATAAGGACGGGGGTTATCAGATCAAAGTGGAGCCTGTGCATGGTTCCAGTCCATACGTGTATGTATGTCCAGGCCGATACGTCTGTATTGTGATTGTATTGTACACCCGAAGATACTTGTATTTAAAGAAAAAAGTGGAATTTCGGTTTTCGGTTTTGGTGGAGATTATCAGATGGGAACTTGCGTCTCCACTCTCTCGGAGCTCGCGGGAATTGATCTTTCGCAGCCCTATGCTGATGTGTTTCGTGTTAAATGTCCGAAAAAAAAAAATTCTATAAGAATACATGTAGTAAACACAATATCATTATTATTACACAAAGACAACTGAGCCAAGTGGATTCCGTCACAACATGCAATCTCTTTAAAAAGGGAAAACTAAAAGGTTATCTGATCGATGGGGGAAAGGCTTGGAAGCGGAGTAAACAACGCGTCGCTGGGAGGAACTGCCAGAACAAGAAAGCTCGAGGTGGAGCAACACGGCCTACTCCCACTCGATCAGGAGTCTAAGAAATAGTCAAGAAAGATCAAGCAAATTTACAGTTTGGCATTCCACGCGGCTCGATCGGCAGATTCTAAAGGCCGCTCACGCCCATCCCAGAATAGAGGACACAACTGGAACCACTTTTCGCGATTGCAAATTGAGTGCACAGATCGCTTGTGTCCGAGATCAACGTACTTGCCAATTGTGAGTCCCTGCGAGTTTTCGTAGGACAAAATGGTCGCGCCGGTGGCCTTGGGCTCGCCGACAGCATTAACGGTCCGGGGATCGTCCAAGAACACGTAGTGGATGCAGCTCGAGTACCAGGCATTCACGCGGTGTGCACCTCGGAAGCTAGCATCGCCGACGAGAGAGTGACGACCGCGATCATAGTCTCCAGCATCGTAGTGGGCGCCGTAATGATCCTCCTATAGACGAGTTGTCAGTGTCAATTCCGGACTAAAGCGCGACTGAGTGGGGAATTTACCTTTGACCAGTACAGCTCATAGTACGAGAAGCGAGTATCATTGAAGCGTCCGAACAAGCACAGCACATGGGGATCGAAGTGCAGTCTGCGCAGATATTCGGTGTGTTGTTCGATAGTTCCAGTCTCATTCCAGCCTGCGGCAACACGCGGGTCATTTTGCCACTGGTTAAACAGCTGAACGTGCTCGACACTTTGCCAGTCAACTACTTCGAGTGAGAAGTGCTCGTTGATCTCTGGGATGTAGCGACTGTAGGCTATCGATCCAGGGTTCGGCTTGGGGCGGCGAGTCGGGTGGCGGGTATATACAGGCTCCTCGGGGAACTTGTTTGTCATTTGGTAGTTCTCCGGCATGATGGGATACTGAGACAAAGGCTCCCGCATTGGGCCGTCTGTGCCATCCCCAACCACCCAGATAGGACGAGGGCCCAATGGAGAAGCAGCACCTTGCCAGAAGGCGCTCCGAAGCACCAACAAATCATCGAATTGCATGTCTTTTCTGTCCCGCAGGTTCCTCGGGTGGTTGATTGCCAACCCCGTGGTAAGAAGCTCATTGTGGATAATTTCCTGCCCTGCGCCGGACAGAGTCAATCTGAAGTACTCGACTGTTGGGTGGCCAAGGTAAATGGCATGAATCACGTTCCAAATTTGGCCCAAAGAAGGGGCGCTGTTCCCTGACCACTGGAAAACAGTCTGCGGACTGCGACGCGCACGCCCCCAGGGAGAGTTATCTGAGGTAGGTGGCTGCTCGGCTTTGGGTATGAATGTCAAGTCAAGCCATGAAAGCGAGTCTGAGTGTAGTTGTTCAGGCAAAGACCGGCCCTTTGCGGACTGTTCATCAAGTGTTAAGTTGTGCTTAGCCGATGTCAATCCAGCGACGGTGTTCACGCGATATGCGGTCAGATAAGGGTGCGGTAGCTTGACCAAGGGATACTGGTGTGCTTTTGAGGCCATTTCGGCAGAGTTCTCGATCGTTAATGGTAGGACAAAGATTCTGAAAGAATTGGAGTTTTGGAGTAAGAAAAAAAAGAGAGCAACCCCCCCCCCCCCCCCCCCCCCCCCCCCCCCCCCCCCCCCCCCC
>CAJVRC010000843.1:2179266-2267918 GCA_911456345.1 Penicillium egyptiacum
TCATAAAACGAAAAGGCACCGGTCCTTTCTATACATGTAGCAAGTCTATCGACCATTCTTTTCACGTGCGAAGAAAGCTTACTGCTTATCGGGGAAGCCAAAGTTGACACCGAACGGAGGGTAGACAAAGCGTTGGAGCTTGCCCTCAGCCTGGAGGCCATCGCTATACTTGCGAAGGGCAGCGAGATCCTCAGCATCCAAGTGGATCAAGTCGGCACGGTTGGCCTCGATACGGGCAGGGGTGACGGACTTGGCCAGGACTGAAGAGCCACGGGCGACTAGGAGGACAACCAGTTAGTACGCTGTATCCGATCTAGAGTGCAGAACCTTGAAGAATACTTACTGTGCCAGCTGAGCAGAACAGTAGCCGGAGTAACTCCGCGCTTGTTGGCGACAGCCACGATGGGCTCAGCAGTGAACAGCGGGCTGCCAGTGCTGCCCAGTGGGCTGTAAGCGGTGATGTGGATGCCAGCCTTGTTGCAGAAGTCGACAATCTCCTGCTGGGGGAGCGAGGGGTGGTTCTCGATCTGGTTTGCAGCGGGGATAATAGTGGCCTGGGGGAGGAGTTCCTCAAGGAACTTGACGCTGTAGTTGGAAACACCGATAGCCTTGACCTTGCCGGTGCCAACGAGCTTCTCCATACTCTTCCACGTAGTAACGTGGGAGTGGCTGTGGATAATGTCCCGCGATCCATCGGGGAGCTTAGGGAAGATATTGTGGTTTCCTGTGGTGGAAAAGGTCAGCCCCTCGAATCTGCATATTTGAAGAAACTTAACTCACCCCTGGGGTTCATTGCCAAGGGCCAGTGCATCAGATAGAGGTCGACATAGTCGAGTCCGAGATCTGTCAGACTCTGCTGGAGGCCCTCCTCAACACGGGCGTGGAAGGAGCACCACAGCTTCGTGGTCACGAAGAGATCCTGGCGCTTGACAATGCCGGCGTCAATGGCCTCCTTGATACCCTGGCCGACTTCGTTCTCGTTGCCGTAGCAGAGAGCGGCGTCAATGTGACGGTAGCCCACCTTAATAGCGTGGAATACGGCGCGCGCAACCTCGCCGGGCTGGGATTGCCATGTTCCCAAGCCGAGTGCGGGGATCTCCGCACCGGTGTTGAGCTTGAAACGGGTGTCGCAGGCAGCCATTGTGAATGTATAGGGTATCAAGTGACGAAGAAGATTATTTACAGTAGAGAATAAGGAATGTAAACAGATTGAAGTTGAAATGTCCAACAGAAAGGCGGGGGTTTACTAAGTATAACAACCCCACGCGGCTATCGGGGTTATTCCGTTGGCCAAGACGTCGCCATTTTTCCATCAATCACCTTCACCGTCTTCTGAGATGTTCGATGTGTTCTGGAATTTTCCACTGGGGACTATATTTTCTCCATCTCCATCTCAAAAAAGAATCGAATATCACCACACAATAACCGTCAGATCAAAATCAGATCGAAAACCAAAAGACAAACCACCGAACCAGCGGAAACCGTCTTCCAGCTCGAAGAATTCCTTCCCCACTTGACATCACAGCCACTCCGCATGGTTGGCTTGTGGTCGTGGGGTCGCTGTGGCTGCCAATCATCGTCGTCCTTTTGGAGAGCAACCCAGATCTTCATCAGCGCGGAAGCCAGAATCCGTGATGTTTCATAAAATTTTCGTCCCGCAACGAAGTACATCGATGCCATGGAAAACCAGGCAAATGAATATGGGGGGCACCCTCGCACAACCGCTGACATCGGAAATCTACACGCGATATTCCCTTTACTAGATTTTCCAGGCCTTGACCCTATATATACGCTCGACATCCTAAGGTCTATCTCTTTCAACTCCAGAGTTTCCTGATTTGTTAATTGCAATCTCATTTGGCAAATCTTAAGTTGGATCATATATAAAAATCAACAAACGATACTTCTCCCAGACAGTCGAAATGGCACCAGTCGCTGTCTCCCCACAGGCCTCCCCTGTCTTCAAGAAGCGGGATGGCCAGGCACTCGAAGAGCTCTCCGACGCTATTGATGAGATCAACGTTCTCAAGGACATGAAGAAGCGCGAGGCCGAAAAGAAACAGGCCGAAGAGAAGGGTCTATACGAGGAGTCCGAGTTCGACAAGGAGAAAGACAAGACCAATTTCCGCCAGTACGAAGACGCCAGCGACCGAGTCAAGAACTTCTACCAAGAGCAGCACACCAAGCAGACCGTCGCCTACAATCTGAAGGCCCGCCACGACTTCCACAGCAAGACGCGTGCCGAGATGACCGTCTGGGAAGCCATGGAAAAACTCAACACCCTGATCGACGAGTCAGACCCCGACACCAGCCTTTCCCAGATCGAACACCTACTCCAGTCTGCCGAGGCCATTCGCCGCGACGGCAAGCCCCGCTGGATGCAGCTGACCGGCCTGATCCACGACCTGGGCAAGCTCCTCTTTTTCTTCGATGCCGAAGGCCAATGGGACGTTGTCGGCGACACGTTCCCCGTCGGCTGTGCCTTCGACGACAAGATCGTCTACGGCCGCGACTCGTTCCGCGATAACGAGGACTTCGGCCACAAGATTTACGATACTAAGTTCGGTATCTACACACCTGGCTGTGGTCTCGATAAGGTCATGCTCTCCTGGGGCCACGATGAATACCTATACCACCTCGCTAAGGAGCAGTCGACCCTTCCTGATGAGGCGCTCGCTATGATCCGCTACCACTCTTTCTATCCATGGCACAGCGCCGGTGCATACCACGAGTTGATGAATGACCACGACCGTGATATGCTGCGTGCTGTTAAAGCTTTCAACCCGTATGACTTGTACAGCAAGAGTGATGGAATTCCTAGTGTTGAGGAGTTGAAGGTATGTTTTACTTCTGCTGATGATTTACGAACTAGAGGCTAACTTGCTTCTTTCTAGCCGTACTACCTGGAGCTCATCGACGAGTACTTCCCCACCAAGGTCCTGAAGTGGTAGATGTCTGCAATTTGGTCTTCATGCGTCTTTATTCTATACAAGTTTTTCATGATTCCCCGTTTCCTTCCAGTTCCATGGAAGTAGCCACGATACATGCCATCACATTCAATTAGCGTTATAAATCATACTTTTCCAATTGTGGGCAATCAAATCCAGAAGTTAGATTGATAGGAACGAATGTAATTAGCCCTTCAAACATTATTGATAACCACATAGAATGCTGGATTGCAAACGGTACTAAGCATCACTAACACGCCACACTGCAAAGGAAAGCCCGCACCTGCGTGCGTATAAGGAAGTTATTAAATGATTTCCTTTGATTTACCATATGTAGAGGTAGATGAGTCCACTTTAAAACAAGAATACAAGATTGCAGCATATTGAAAGCCATATATTGCTTTAATTTTAGGGTATCTATAAAAGAGCAGTGCATGTATATATGGTGTATATTTTGAAAAACACAAGGCGCATCACACATTATCTACAAACGAGCCAACTCCAAGCGGCTCCCATCCTCATCGAAGAAGATCTTCTTCCCGGTAATCAACGACTCCTGCAGCGCAGCACCAATCCGAACAGCCTTAACAGCGTTCTCAAGATCAATAGGCAGCGCCGTGTTATCAAGACAAGCAGCCGAGAACTCATTAGCCTCGGTAACAAACGCATACTCAAAGCGATCATAGTAGTTCTGGGGGATCTCCCTCCTGATGCCGGACTCATCAAAGATATTAACATGGTTCAGGGCAGGCTGAGTGTTAACCGCCAGCTTTCCCTTGGTGCCAATGATCTCTGTGGTATCCTCCTGGCCAGCAGCCATCATGCGGGAAGCATAGAAGTAGGCCATGCGGCCGTCGTAGAACTCGACCAAGCCGACGGCGTTGTCGCGGTCGTTGTGCTTGCGCAGATCGGGCTCGACGGCTGTGATGCCTACTGCCGACACGGACTTCACTTTGCACTCGTTGCCGAAGAACCAGAGTGTCAGATCGATATCGTGGATGGAGCAGTCGACAAAGATGCCGCCGGAGAACTCTGCGTACGCGACGAAGAATCCGCTGGGATCGAGCTTGTCGCAGGTTTGGCTGCGGAGGACGGATGCAGTGCCGATTGCGCCTGACCGCATCTTCTTGTACGCGTCTCGGTAGGAACTGTCGAAGCGACGGGAGAAGCCGCACATCACTTTGAGGTGTGGGTTCCTCTTTGCTGCGTCGACGACGGATTGTGACTGTATAAGAGGCGGATTGTTAGCTCTTGTTCCAATGTTTGGTTCTTCGTATTCGGTAGACTACTAGGCTGTTTTGGGGTTGAGATGGATTCAAAATACAACCAACTTACCACTTCGGGACTTGTAGAGAGAGGCTTCTCGCAAAGAGTGTGCTTGCCTGCTTCAATTGCCTTGATTGCTTGCTCGGCATGCACTATAGTTGCCGATGCAACCACCACGGCAACCAGACCTTCATGCTTGAGCATGTCGTCGTAGTTCTGGTACAGGGTTACGCCAAAAGGTTCGAGGTGAATCTTGGCCCATTCGAGTTCGTCGGGGTCAGGAGAGCTGGCAGCCACAAGCTCAGCTCGGGGAGTACGCTGCAGGAAGTTCAGGGCATGGCGCTTGCCCATACGGCCAAGACCAGCACAGCCGATCTTCAATCTTTGGGAAGTCATCGTGTAAATGTATAGGATATATAGGATAAGGATATCAAGAAATGAAAACTCAATTGCTAATATAAAGGGGGAATGTTGAAGGGAGCTCGAAGTTATAAGCTGGGGCTAAATGCGGAGTAAATGCGGAGGCCAGTCTCCGAAGATCATCTCCGCAAACGTGGGGCCGGAAAGTGAATTCCACACCGACAAACTCCTAAAATAAGATACCGGACATTAAAAAAAGCGCCTATTAACCCGACAATTCAATTTCCGTCGGGTCTCTTCGATTCCCGTCGCAGTTTGCGTTTCGCAATATCCACTGGATCTCCAAATCCATCACCTCTCAACCAAGCAAGAGCTTTACGCAATCCAGCACCCCGCACGGCCTCAGGATTCCCCTCAAGGATCGAACCCATAAGCGCCCAGGACAGGACAAACAACAGTAACTCACCGCCTTTTCGGCCCTTCCATAGTCGACGCTTAACCCCAGTCTTGTACGCTGAATCAACAGCGGCCCGGAAGAACCAGAGGAATGTGCTGCGACTGTTGCCCAGGAACAAAAATGGCAGACCGCCCAATGCTCCACTGAGGAAGAACCGCTTGGTAGGAAGCGTCGTTCGAGGCAAGTTGTTATTCAGGAGACAGACACTACCCCAGGCTGAGCCAATTGCGGCAGAAAGAACCGCTGTCATGGTGATAATGCGCTTCGATATAGTGTTCACTGATGACATAGGCTGAAGCAGAATGCTCTTAAGTTTGGGAATCGAAAGCGCCAGAGTGACGGTAGTGAGGAACCGCGCAAGCGGTGGCACAGAGAGGAGAATGTGATGCAAGAATGCTGTGCTACAGTTCGGGAGATTCGGGTGCAAGAGAGCACATGACAGACTTGAGATTGCAGGATGTGCTGGCCCAGTCATTGGGGAGATGGACGCCACTGATGACGGTAAGGTGTTGGGGTCGCCCGGGTGTAGAATTGGAGAGACGAATGCCCTGTGTCATATTAGCGACCGCTACACTCTTTGACAGACCCAACTTCAAACGTACGGCCAGCGAAGATCAGCAATAGAGGCAAGAGAGTCCACAATCTCTTCCTTCTCGGGCCAGGCGATGTCGACCGGGAGCGACTCCGGTCGGCCTTGGATGTAGCTCG
Source organism: Penicillium egyptiacum (assembly GCA_911456345.1). NCBI lineage: Eukaryota > Fungi > Ascomycota > Eurotiomycetes > Eurotiales > Aspergillaceae > Penicillium > Penicillium egyptiacum. The sequence goes on from CAJVRC010000843.1 coordinate 2,185,006, forward strand.
GTGAGAGCTTGAAAATGACCTTTCCAAACCACTATGGCATCAAATTAGCGACCATAGTTTAAAAAGAAAAATTCCCGAGAACGAACATTAGGTGTAGTCTCGCGATCAAACACAAAAGCATGGAAGAGCTGCGCAAATGAGATGGGCATCAACAGCCAGCTGCCGAACCACCATGGGCGCTTATCCAGCCAGCCTTTGGAGTCCAGGACATTAAACAAGAACTCCAAACTCCTGGTGCCTGTGTAAATCGCCGCAGTCAGTCGGAGCTGGTCCTGTGGGCAGATGCCCAGAGCGAAACCCGCCAGACTTGCGCCGATCGCTGGCGCAAAGCGCGAGGTCAACGCGCGCGAAATCCGCGGGTTGCGCTCTCTGAATGGTTTTGCGTCGTCGGTGCGCAGGTTGGCGCGCAGTCGGATAAGGAAGCGGTAAAGGAGGCGATGGATGAGAAGAAGTAGCGATAGGGAGATGGAGAGACGGAATTTCGGAGACCGGAGGAGGGGAGTTCGGGTCTTTTTCCTGTTGGTTGGAGCCAGCATTAGTGGATATTCCTAAACGAGGAGCCTCTTCGTAGATTGAATTGATCTTACTGCGGAGCGCCTTGGAACCGAGTAATCAACAGATCCGCCAACTTCAACGCGATTCCGGAGCCGACAAAGACTCGCAGCGATGAGCGGATAGCGGCTTCACTGTGTCGATTCTTCGGACGAGCGATGACATCGTAGCGAGATGGAGATGGAAGCTTGTTTTGGATGGCAGGGGCGCGTTTGATCACTGATTCGTGGAGGAATCGGTATTCTTTCGTGCTGAGACACACGCGCAGAACGTCGCGTAAAGCGGGTGGTGGGAGGTCCGCATCCCCTGGGACTGGAGGGTTGTCCGCGGACATGTTTGGGTTGTTGTTGATGCCTTGAGCATAACCAGGTGAAAGTCCGGGGATGAGAAGAGGAGGTACAAACTAGGCGCGGAGAAGCCCGACCTCGGCAATTCCCACCGACACATGGGGCCACATTCTAGTTATTTCGTTGTACCCTTACTCGCTATGGAAGTTATTGAGCGTCTTAGTATTCCTATCCATCTCAAATCATCCTTCTAGCTAACACCGAGTCAATACTTCGATGCCACCCTGAATTGGGAACCAGCATAAAGGCATTCTTCACCTTTTCCCAAAAGATCTGCCTCGATATCCATAAGCCTATTATATTTAGCAACTCTCTCACCCCGACAGGGTGCCCCAGATTTAAGATGGCCCGCCCTTAAGCCCACTGCCAAATCTGCAATGAAATCATCGGTCGTCTCCCCAGACCGGTTGGATACGAAAACACCCCAGTCAAAACTGTAGGCCAAGTTCGCCCTATGAACAATTAGGAGGTTCTGCCCAGGTAATTGTAGGGGAAACACAGGGGAAACACAGGGGAAACCCACGCCTCTATTGCTTCGGAGATGGTGCCTATTTGGTTAATGTTGAGCAGCATAGAATTGCACGCTCTCGTGTCGTTGGCCTTCTGCACGTATTTCGTATTCGTGACCAGTAAATCATCTCCGACCAGTTCGACTGGACATTCTTTGTTGAATTCGGTCCAACTGGCCCAATCAGTTTCGGCGAACGGATCTTCCAGTAGAACGACGGGATAATTTTGCAACAATGAGCGATACAGGTCTGTAAGGTGTTTTGTCTTTTGCAAGCTCGGTTTGTCGTCTTTGAACCCGATATCGTAAATTCCATCGTGGAAGAATTCCGTCGATGCAGCATCAATAGCGAATTTCATTCTGCCGCTATAACCAGCAAGAGAGACGGCTTCGACCAGGAGGTCTAGTGCCTCATGAGGCTGGGAAATCGGTGGTGCGAACCCCCCTTCGTCTCCAATACCGATAGCTTGAATGCGATTATCAGTAATGGCCACGTAGGATATTGTGAAAGGTACACTAACCAGATGGTTCAAACTTCTCAACAATGACCTTCTTCAGCTGGTGGTAAACTTCGCTACCCATTCGTACTGCTTCCGCGAAAGAGGACGCTCCAATAGGAGCGATCATAGTCTCTTGAAAAGCCATCTTATTACCCGAATGCACACCTCCATTTATGACATTGAAGAACGGCACTGGCATCACGAATGGCTTTTTTACTCCAGACTCGCGTTGAAGAAATTCGTACAACGGAATTCCCTAAGTCTATCAGCCGTAATTTCCATCGTCGTTCCGGTCCTGACTTACTAAATGGGCGGCACCGGCTCTTGCACATGCCATACTGACACCCAGAACGGCGTTCGCCCCGAGCTTCGACTTGTTTTCCGTGCCGTCTAGATGCTTGAGAAGACAATCAATCATTTTCTGGTCTGTATCGACCTTGAGCCCGCTTTGTACTAGAGCAGGACCAATCACCAGTCCGATGTTGGTAACAGCTTTCTGGACTCCCTTGCCGCCATATACAGAACTATCCCCATCTCGCAGTTCAATAGCTTCATTCGCACCTGTTGATGCACCAGAAGAAACGATGGCCCGAAAGGTACCTACATCGGTGTAAGAAGCGAGTTTAGTTATCGTTGGTGCTCTCTTACCTCTGTTCGTAGTGAGATCAACTTGGACAGTTGGGTGTCCTCGCGAATCCAAGCGCTGAGCAGCCTGGATCGACCTGATCATCGTGAATTCAAGATGATTTAGCCTGGTGACTTGATATGTTAAAAGTTGGGATCGTCCTTGCTACTCATCATCTATCATCAAACTGGAGATCTTAGAAGAGCAAGGGATGACGTAGAGCCCTGGTGTGCCTGCGGTATTAGGAAACTCGTCGGTGACAGGTGATGATGTCAAGCTCAGATCTAGTCTGGATCAACGCCTTTCTTAATTGTACGCTTCTGGCTCCGATGTGCTCTCAAACAATATGAGCCCATCGCGACGACTGGTCGTGAAATGGCTTGATAAGCAGAAGGTGGTTCTAAGGTTGTAGTTTCTAGTCAGTTCCTGGCCTAGGATCTCATAGTATACTGTTCTATTCCAGTGTTCCTCCGAAGAGAGAAAAGAATCATAGTCGAAGTGTTATTAAAATCTGTCGACATACGTCAAAAACAGTTCGAGTTAGATAAAAACAGATCGAGCCAATCTACCCGTGGCCTATATTATTCGACAACCTGGGTCTTCGGAGCTAAACCAAGTGATTCCAAGATCGCAGCACAACCTTTGATCCTCCACGAACTTCTCCGGGACTTCAAGATGTCCATTTGAAGCAACGAGCCATTGTACATACCTTGGTTCGACAACACCCTGTAGCAAGCCAAACCGGAGAACCTTCGTTCGGACCTGCTACATTAACTCTATGTGCGGAGTAACTCGACCATCGCATCGTTATCTCGTCGCGCTTAGCGAAAAAGACGTTTCTGTCCGTAATCAAGTGCGATGTGTTTGAATAGAAGGCGTGTGCATGGTTACATGGTCAGGGGTAACTGGGCAGATACATACCTACAGAATACAATTGTACCTCCTAAGCATGTTGATTTATAATGCATCTGTCTCATTTGTGCATATCTAGATAGGGCACCAATCAAACAAAAGACCGCATGCTAAATGAAAGAGTGGACTTATGTTTCAGCGCCACAATATCTTCCGGGATTGGTCTACATCTCGTATTATCGTATAGAGCCAGCCCTACGGAGTAAATCAAGCAATTCCTCAAATTAAATGCTTGGCGTGAAACACAAGCTTGACGGAGCTCCACATGGCTTCCGGCGCATAGGCGTAATATAGTCTGCAGATATCTATTCCGTGTTCCAATTGGACAATAACCAGTTCGCCCAGACTGAAACGGTCTTGTCTTGTTCCATTTACCCGGAGATATGCCGAGAATTAATTATTCCAGCAATGACGGTTGTTTCAGTAGGGCTCTAGACTCGGTGGAGCTAAATGTTTCGGAGGACCTGCCAAGTTGGGCGTAGCTAACCCTAACGAATTAATGTAATGGAGCAGAGCACCTAACAATTACCATGCATCCCTGGATCTCCTGACTTTCTAAGCCTTTCCAAGTGATCCGACTGGGATCAGGGGAACATGGCAGATGGCGATGGACCCGTTTCATAAGGATACTAGCGCAGGGGCTACAAGGAGGAGACCGTGCAGGCCAAGCATTTAAATATCAAGGCCAAAGTCCATGGAATAGCTTATTCAAACCCATCCATTCTTTCTTTCCTCACTTCCTTTTGCACTCAAGCCGGCTAGTTCCGAACAGTTACACTCTTTCTATTCCGTACTTGTCTGTTGATCGGACATTTACTTCAAAATGCGTACATCTTTCATTTCCATGCTGGCCCTCGGCGCCGCGGCCGTGTCCGCTGCCCCAGCTCCTTCTCGTGTTTCCGAGCTGGTTGAGCGTAGCTCTTCCACCTGCACCTTTACCTCGGCCGCTAGCGCTAGCGCTAGCAAGAAGGCCTGTTCCACCATTGTGCTGGACAACATCAAGGTCCCTGCCGGGGAGACTCTCGACCTTTCCAAGTTGCAGAGCGGCACTAAGGTATATATTTCCGTTATCCAAGCGCCAAGAACCAAATATCTAATAGCTGCTGTATAGGTCATCTTCAGGGGAGAAACTACCTTCGAATACAAGGAATGGAAGGGTCCCCTGATCCGTGTTGAAGGCTCAAACATTGAAGTCTCCGGCGAAAAAGGCCATGTCATCAACGGTGACGGAGCCAGATGGTGGGACACCAAGGGAACCAACGGCGGCAAGACCAAGCCCAAGTTCTTCTACGCCCACAAGCTGGAGGACTCGTCCATCACCGGCCTAAACGTCAAGAACACCCCCGTCCAGGCCTTCAGCGTGCAGGCCAACAACCTGGTCCTGGACCACATCACCATCGATAACTCCGACGGTGATACCAAGGGCGGCCACAACACCGATGCCTTCGACGTTGGCGAGAGTACCTACATCACCATCAGCAATGCCAACATCAAGAACCAGGACGACTGCCTGGCTGTCAACTCTGGCGAGGTAAGCAGTCAAAGAATTTTACCACAAACAAACCAACTAAACCATTTGTCCCTCAGAACATCGTTTTCACTGGCGGCTACTGCTCCGGCGGCCACGGCCTCTCCATCGGATCCGTTGGCTTGCGGGACAACAACATCGTGAAGAACGTGACCATCTCTGACTCTACCGTAACCAACTCCGACAACGGTGTGCGCATCAAGACCATCTACAAGGCCACCGGTGCCGTCTCCGACGTGACTTTCTCCAACATCGAGCTGTCCAATATCGCCAAGTACGGTATCGTCATCGAGCAGGATTACGAGAATGGCAGCCCTACCGGTAACCCCACTACCGGTGTCCCCATTACCGGCCTGACTGTCGAGAAGGTTACCGGCAGTGTCGAGAGCAAGGCTACTCCCGTCTACATTCTTTGCGGTGACGGTAGCTGCTCTGACTGGACCTGGTCTGGAAACGATATCACTGGCGGTAAGGCTAGCAGCAAGTGCAAGAATGTGCCTACTGGCGCTTCTTGCTAGATTGCTGGTGATCAAATAGTGAGCACTAAACAGCATAGCATCAGCCAGGAGACTGGGCTATCTTCAAGGCAAATTTCACTGGATGAGCTAGTGTTAAATATGCTGGTAGTCCCATTGTTTTTTTGAGACGTCATTGTACTTATACAGCCACATATAGATGGATTAAATTGAGTGGTATTCAACCTACCTAATATTAGCCTATAATGACTGTACTGTATACCACACCTGAGATAAACACTATTTACTCCTAGATTCCAATTCCTTATGCTATCTATCGATTTATATCTACAATATTTTGTTGCAATTAGAAATCAACGCCAAGCTCAACGTTTGATGACGCAATGAATTCCCTTCCTCCATCACGTTAAATACCAACTCCCCGACCTCTCCTCTTATACACACACAAAGTCACAATCATATCCTAAAATGCATGTCCTTCTGCTTGGCGGTCACGGCAAAGTTGCCCTCCACCTTACTCCGCTCCTTCTCAACCGGGGCTGGAACGTAACCAGCGTCATCCGCAACCCCACGCACGAAAGCGAGATTCTAGCTCTGGGCCGAGGTCTCAAGGGCACCCTCAGTGTGCTACTCTCGAGTCTAGAGGATGTGAAGAGTCCCTCGGATGCTCAAAAAATCATCGACACAGTTACGCCTGACTATGTCGTCTGGTCGGCTGGTATGGCACCCCTCACCCCGCACATCCTTGCATTCATTGTATCACTGCAGCACACAACACATAAGTCATCCCAGAGAAAACAATAATATGGAAGGCATAGAGTTCTACAATGATTCAAAATCCAAATCACACAATTCCCCCAAAACGCAAACTAACACTCAAACACAGGCGCGGGCGGCAAAGGCGGACCAACACGCACAATCGCAATCGACCAAGAAGCAGCGAAGCACTTCATAACAGCGTCGTTCACATCACCAGGCGTAAGCAAATTCCTCATGGTATCCTACCTGGGTAGTCGACGCAAGCAGCCGAGCTGGATGCCCGACGACCAATGGGCGGGGATAGTAAAGACGAACACAGAAGTGTTGCCGACCTACGCTCAAGCCAAGCAAGAAGCCGACGAGTACATGACAGCACTTGCTGCGCAGCGGAAGCGGGAGTCCGGACCGACGCGGCCTTTCCAGGCTATTAATCTGCGGCCTGGGCTTCTGACTGACCAGCCTGCGACGCGGAAGGTCGAGCTGGGAATCACGCCTAAGGGTCGGGGGAGTGTTACTCGGGAAGATGTGGCGGTCGTGGCGGATTTGTTGCTTTCTAGGGCTGATACGGAGGGGTGGATTGATCTTGTTAATGGGGAGGAGGGGGTTGAGGAGGCTGTTGAGAGGGTTGCGAGGGAGAAGGTTGATGCTGTTGTTGGAGAGGATGTTGAGGGTATGGTTAAGAGGTTTTTCCCTTAGAGCTTGATCGGGCTCAGGGTTGAATCTCTAGGTTTATTTACTAAAAGAGCTTGGGGTTGGATGCAGATAGAAATACTTTTCGGATCTTACACGTATGTGTCATGAAAACGAACATGAATATGAATATGAACATGAGCATGAACAAATGTGAAGTGTATATTGCGAGCATATCTAAGAGAACTCATTTACAGCTTGGCTTTGGGTGCCTGGGCCGCCCCTTTGAATTTCTGCTTCAGAACCCGACGCAGGATCTTCCCACTGGGATTCTTGGGGATCTCATCCACAAACTGCACGCCTCCACGCAGACGCTTGTGGCTGGCAACCTTGCTATCCAGCCATTTGATAATCCTTGCTGCTTCATCCTTCTCGCTTGTTCCAGAAGACTTGCTCTTCGCGCTGCGAACGACACAAGCCATAGGAACCTCGGAACCGTGTGTCTCACTCTCAATGCCAATGACAGCAACATCATCAATAGCATCGTTGTCAACCAGATATCCCTCCAGCTCAGCAGGAGGCACCTGGAAGCCCTTATACTTAATGAGCTCCTTGACACGATCGGTAATGTAGAAATTGCCCTTGGCGTCCTGGTATCCAACGTCACCCGTCTGGAACCACCCGTCCTCAGACAAGCAGCCCTTGGTAGCCTCTGGGTTCTCGTGATAACCCAGGAAAACGTTAGGTCCGCTCAGGTACAATTCGCCAACCTCGCCCTCGCCGACCTCCTTAGGCTCGGATCCATCCTCGGGCATAGTCATATACTTGGCTTGCATATTAGGCATCAAGCGGCCGACGGAACCCATAGCCTCGCGCCAGTCCTCCCATCGCTGGGAGTGTGTAGTTGGGCTGGTCTCGCTGAGTCCGTAGCCCTGCTTGATGCCAACCTTGATGCGGGAGTAGACTGCCTCTACCAGCTCTTGCGTGAGCGGTGCAGCTCCAGAGTTCATCATGCGAAGACTTGAAAGGTCATATTTGTCGACCACCGGGTGCTTGCCTAGCAATAGCACCACGGGAGGGACGACGTAACTGAACGAGCAGCGGTAGTTCTGCACGTGGGCGCACCACTTCTCGATGTCGAATTTGGACATGACGATCAAGTGATAACCTTTATATAAGGCCTGGGTAATTAAGCAGGTCAATCCTAGAAGCTCCTAGTTAGTATCTTGTTCATCCGAGCATCTGCACGATTGAAAGCCATACCATAAATATGATAGAATGGCAAAAATGCCAGGACCCGATCACCCTTTCCATCAGGACCACCATCCCAACTCAAATTTCCCCCCTCACCAATGACCTGCTGTCTGATATTGGCAACGATATTCCGATGCGACAGCATGACACCCTTAGGCACACCCGTGGTCCCAGACGAATAAACCAAAAACGCCACATCCTTCGCAGGAGCGATCTTCTGCTTGCGGTAGCGGGTAGCACCGGAGATATTGCGCACAGAGGTGAAATGCTTGACGCGCGCATCGGGGTCACGTTGGTCCCCAATCAGAATAATGCGGTCCTCAGGCATGCCGACTTTCTTCGCAGCTTCCCGCGCAACGGACAGCGCCGAGGTTTGGGTTACAAGACCCTTGGCATGGGAGTTCTTGAGCTGGAAGGCCAGTTCGTCAACCGTGTAACCCGGGTTCGCAGGCGAAATAATTCCACCAGCCCAAAGTGTGCCCCACATCACCACGGGGGTGTCAATGCTGTTTGGCGTGAATAGGGCTAGCACATCGCCCTTGCGCCAGTCGTACAGGGCTTTCAGACCCTTGCCAAAATCTAGGGAGGCATCGCGTAGTGATTTGTATGTGTAATGACGTTGGGTATCGGCATCTTGGTAGATAACTGGTGGGGGGTCAGTGTTAAGAAAACTAAAGAGAAATTCAAATTCCGTATTCAATGGCGTAGCATTGGCGGTCTCATTGGATATCACGCACTCTTGTCATCTGGGTAAGGTCTGTCCTTGCGCTCAAATAGAAATGTCCAGAGGTCCACTTCTGGGATGTCGACCAAGGGGTAGTTGGAGGGGACGGGCATTGCGGAGAAATAAAACTATGGAGCCGATACTGGGAATGTGATGGAGGCTCAAAAGGACTGTAAGATGAAAGACGAAAAGGATGGAGACACGAGCAACCCACTACTTAAAAAGAGATGGGGTCTTTCTCCGCATTCTCGGCTCGCGGCTTGCCTCGGCTCGATACCGCCGAGCACGCCGATATAAAACTGCTTGTTCTTTCGCTTTTCGGTATATTAAAAGATCCAGTCTCATACTATAGGCTACATAGTCCGAATAACCATCTGCTTTGTTGAGGTTCATGCTGGATACCGATTGACATCGTCGAGATCGGCACTCGGAAGTCTCGGCAGTTTGACGGCCTCCGCATATTCACAGCGGCACGGAGTGCCGGATAAGAGGCAACATCGAAAGTAGAAGTAGGAAATATACAGTTATAGAATCGCTCAAATATAGTCTTGATATGTGGCTTATACAATTCGATGAATGCACCTGGGCAGAATTGGGATGTGACATCACAACCTCGGAATGCCAGCTGAAATCTCGCAATTCAATGGTATCGAGTTCCACCTTCCAATGTTGGAAGTCAGGTAATTGTATAGTAGCCTGAAACAGGTTTGAGGTAGTGAGTTCAATAGACATAGGGATCTCGAACGGCCGACTCATTCGGGAAAAGGCCGTTCTGGAAATATATATCAGTGTAGCCCTAGATACATATGTATGTTCTGTCCATGGAAAGCGATGGGGAAATAGAATACCTAAGAACACTTCCCTGGAGATGTGAAGTCTATTGTTGCTAGCTTATATCACACTTACACACAATGAGGCTCAATAAAACGATGTAGGTAATAGATTGAATGACACCATCCCGCTTCCCCAGAGTAAAGGTAGCGGAGTCCCATTCGTGGAGCAGTTCACAGTAATACGACGGGGTAGAACTTCATGACCTAGACTCAGGGACCATAAGACGGCGCTGACGTGCCTGTTTAAGGTTTTCTGGTGTGCCCTTGAGGTTACTGGCCTACGATGTGACTGGGAATGAAATTTGTAGTGTCGTTAAAATTTAGACTCCTTCCCCGGTGACACAGCAAGACGAGTGAAGGAGTATCTCTTTTTTTACCTCGCCAGATTCGAGGGACTAAATCCAGATTCCAAGATGATTTCATGCCGACAAGATCTTAAATTGAGTTGGAAACAGCTGACCCAGACTGGAAATACATGCTGAAAAAAAGAGCCCAGATGAGAGTTTTGCTGAATTCCATTTTTGCTTTCCCAGCACCATTTCCTCCACATACCACTCCGAGGGGAATCGTTTGAAATCGTTTACTTGAGGGGAATGAAACGGGAAGAGTGGGTGGCACCGATACCGGGACGACCGTGCTTAACGGGCTTGCTGGGAGGTTGTTAGTGCTCTGATGTCAATGGTCATGGGAACAAATCTCGGGAGTACATACTAAGAGATAGAGAACTCAGCGAGGTAGTGACCAACCATCTCGGGCTTGATCTCAACCTGGTTGAACTCCTTACCGGAGTAGATACCGACAACGGAGCCGATCATCTCGGGGACGACGATCATGTCACGGAGGTGGGTCTTGACGAGATCGGGCTTCTCGTTGGGCTTGGCCTCCTGCTTGGCCTTGCGGAGCTTCTTGATGAGACCCATGGGCTTGCGCTTCAGACCGCGGTTGAAACGTCTACGGGCACGGGCGTGAACGACATCACGGAGCTGCTCGGAGGAAAGGTCGAGGAGCCTGTAAAAGCATTCAGTCAGACCAATGTCCTTGTAAATTTTGGTCCTTGGTGCCCATTCGCAATGCAGCGCCAAAGAGACGTGAGTCGAAATGCTACATGCGGTGCGTCCACAATGGTTGTTGGCATGGTAGATGACCACCTTCAATTCCATCTCACGAGGCGCTGGCTGCGAATGGATGCCCAAGGGTTCGATTATTGGCAATGGAAACGTACTGGTCGAGGTCAATGCCGCGGTAAGAAAACTTGCGGAACTGTCTTCTCTTCTTGATCTCTGTTTGGCGAAGGTCCAGTCAGCGTCTGCGATCTTTTTGTTGTGCGTGTATCCCTGCATCCCAGGTCCATGTCGTTCCCCGCCAACTTGGATTTCTTCCATCATCATCGTATAGTCGATCGTAATACGCGCCGTCTCCACTCATTCGGTCCTTCTGTCCAGGGGCGATGGGTAGGGGTGGGTTTTATTCTTCATAACGTACCGGCAGCCTCCTCGGCGTTCTATATGAAAACTCCAGGTCAGTCTAACGCACGGGCTTGAAGGGCGAGGGCAAAAAAACTCACGTATTCGGTGTCAGCCATTTTTGCAGATATTCCTGTAAGCCGCCTTTCGACCGTATCTCGAAAAGCGAAGGAAGATGGGTTGTCGGAAATTGTCGTGTCGCTGAGCGGTCGGGCTGCTAACACACAGGCTCTAGGAGGTGGGCAGCACTCGTTAAGCGACGGGTAGGTTCCAAGCCCTAGGCGCTATACCACTTTGGGATATTGGTAATCTATTTTGAAACATTGGTTTTTTATTCGTAATCAAAATCTCTGTAATATTGATCTACTCGTGTTTGCTTGGGCATTCCTTAAAAGCGCTTGTACCTACCAATGTAATTTATTTGTATTATGGTTACCCATTGTCCTCTCTGACACGCATGTCGTATCAGAATCGGGAGTTCCAAGGTTGTCGATGGCCCTTATCTGAATATCTAGTTCTCCAAGAGAATTTGACTACACGCTATTGCTTAAAAGCGCTGAGCGGGTCCCGGTGATCTTTCAAGAACTACATATACGTATAGAGAAAAGTTGTAGTGGAGGCCAGACGAGTTGTATTGGCTATAAGCTTATTCCAGCTCACATAAAAAGTCGCAACTGTATCAAAACAGTCTCAACAGAACACACTTGAGAAGCCAACCGGCGTAAATCTTGCCCGGACTGACGAACCAACCAAACATCTGTTCCCCAGAACTATGATTTTTAGGTCTTGGATTAAAGCGCTTAATCGAAGAGACCGAAGCCCATGTCCTCATCGGACTCCTCCTCCTCCTTCTCCTCCTTCTTCTCCTCAGCGGCAGCCTCGGCACCACCGGCAGCGGCAGCGGCAGGGGCAGCGGCAGCACCACCGCCGGAGGGAACGGAAGCGAGCTTGGTAGAGCCCTCGGCGATCAGCTATATACAGAGTCAGCATGCAGTTCAGGTAGGGTATGTGCGCGTGCGAGTATCACTAACCTCCTGGAGGTCCTTGCCCTGGAGCTCGGCGATGACCTTCTCGAGACGGTCACCCTCAGCGTCGATGCCGACGGAGGAGAGGACATCCTTGATGTCGGCGGAGGAGGGGGCCTCGTTGCCGGCAAGGGCGAGGAGCAGGTAGGCGGCGAGATACTTCATTTTGAAAGGACTGGACAAAATTTTCATTAGTATCATGAATTCAAGATCAGATGCGATCGCACTTCTCACGCCGCAAAATCGGCTGAGAAGCACAAAACGAGGTATACATACCGTTGGTGATTATTATCTGAACAAGAGAAACAATCGATTTAACCGCGAATTGGGCGGAGACTGCAACGTCGAGTTCTGGTGGAAGAGGTTGGTTGACGAAAGATTAACCGAGCGCTCAAAATCTTGAAAAAAGGTGGTGCGAGTGGGTGTGGCTAGTGTCGGCGGGACTTCTAAGCGAGCGATGTGGCGCAGTATTTCCTGTCACGTGGCTCCTTCATATCCCAGCTTGATAATTGCATGCTGGCCTATACACCTGTCTGCCTTTTCTACTCATCTGCGGAGTATATACCTCTCACTCGGAAAGCTCTTGGGCCAAGTCAGGCGTGTCCTTTACTTGTGCTAGTTCTGTCATATTGGATAACAGAAAATCCGGAGCGAGCAAAGCCAGAGATCTATTCTCATGCTATCGGGCTCGGAGTCATGAAGTTACTTAGTCGTACCAAATATCGACGGTGAGCTTCTTCTCTGTACCACTCTTCGACTTCAGCCTTTACACCCTTCGGGATATTCCTACAATCAAAATGAGTGTATGGCTACCTATATTTATCTTCGTTTCACTTCATTTTGACTGACATAATATAGTTCCTCGATTCCGTTCTCTCGTCTCTCCAGACGGGTAAGCCCTCCCAACTCCCACTGTCTCAGGCGCCTACCTCGCCTGAGCCTGCTTCGATCCCCAAAAAAGAGGATCGAAAACCGACCGCTGAGCGGCGGGCGCCTCCGACTAGTGGGAATGTGGGTGGAGGGATCAAGCGCAAAGCTGAGGAGCAGCTGCCTCGTCCACCAAAAACTGAAAGCAAGGTGACTAATAACTCAGCTTCAATGAAGTCCACGCTCGCCACGAGACCAGCGCTATCATCAGCATCACCGAGAGTTGTGTCCAAGGCAGTCCCGACCACCACCTCTAGGCCAACCATGCCTAAGCCCACCCCCAAATCCAGCTTGTCTGCGGCGCCCAAAGTGACACCCTCACGGAAGGAGCCCGCCCCTAAACCCACATCGGCAGCCGCCGCCACAGCCTCGAAGCCGCCGCCGAAGGGATCATTTGCGGAGATCATGGCGCAGGCTAAGGCTAAGCAAGAGACGGCGCCTGTGGGAGTAGGCTTACTGCGACACCAAGCCGGTCCCAAAGAAAGACTTACGAAAGTGGAGCGCAAGCGGCGCATGATGGAGCTCCAGGCCAAAGAAAAAGAAGCGCGTTTGGGAAAGAAGGCTGGATCAGGTGTTTCTGCCAAGGGTAAGCCTGCTGTCCGGCAGCGTGATTCCGAGGGGCCCTCATACAAGGGCACGGCCAAACCGACGCAGACTCCCGAGCCGCCTACATACCGTGGAACTGCGGGCCTGCCGTCAAACCGTGGTGGAAGTGACCGTCGACAACAGTCTCGCAATTCTCGACAGAACGAATATCTCGGAACTGATGAAGAAGATGAGGGCGACTTCGGTGACTACGACGATTATTACTCCGACGCATCTTCCGACATGGAGGCTGGAATTGACGATGTGGACCGCGAAGAAGCTGCTGCATTGGAATTTGCCAAACGGGAGGACGAGAAGGAGCTGCGACTAGAAATGGCTGCTAAGAAAGAGAAGTTGGAGCGCCAGCGGAAATTGGCCGCTCTTGCTTCTAAGAGCAAACGTTAAAGTTTGGACTTTTTATACTGTCTCTACTTTTTTACTTTCGACTACTATCTATGATCTTTTTTTTGTTTTGGGTAGGACTACATGTTAACTCCGCATTATGAGCGTTTGAGGTGTCCATAGACGGGGATACCTTTTCATCTTTTTTCTTTTTTGCCTTTGAAGGACCATCAATAGCGAGCACTATTTCAATACCAACTTTCTTTTTCCTTGGACTAGCTTTTTGTGTATATCGTAGTCAACCGAAACCTCATATTGAAGTCATCGGATATCACAGGGCAACTCCAAACAAGCTTGGCCCCACTTGGTCGGTGACATCACCCGCCTTCGCTTCCGGCCCTGGTTCCAGCATAAGTTTATCCTCTACTACAATTCACAGTTCCAATATCCACATATTCACCATGGAGTCCGTTCATCATGTCTCGGCCTCATCAAAGACGCTCTTCAGCAAGGTGCGCAAGATTGTACCTCCAATGCTTGAAAAGTTCCACAAAGGTTTGTTGATCAGGTCGCTTGGAGTAATCGACACTGATCTACGCAATGAAATCCCCGCTGACTATTAGTCTAGGACAGCTTGGCCGTGTAGCTGTTGTTGGAGGCTCCCTTGAGTAGGCTCCCTGCTTAGTAACACTGGTATCCTACTAATTGGCATAAGCTACACCGGAGCTCCATACTTTTCAGCCATGGCCTCCGCAAGACTTGGTGCGTCCCCTAACAAGGCCCATGCTCTCCGAAATATATTGACTCTCGAGTTGCAGGATGCGATATGGTATGTGCGAAAGATGGCATACCTTCTGCAAACGACTAACAACCACCAGAGCCACGTACTCTGCGAACGATCCGCAGCGCCGGTAAGCTAATATCCGGCCTATATTGAACAACTCTAAACATATCATGCGCAGGTTATCAAGAGCTACTCTCCAAATTTGATGGTACATCCATTGCTTCCAAGCATCGACACTGTCAAGGATCCCAATTCAATTGATGTACCATCACTGGCGGGTCCGATCATCGCGATGCTATCTCGCCTCCATGCACTTGTGATCGGGCCTGGTCTCGGCCGCGACGAGGTGACGCTGAAGGTGGTCGCAGAGGTGATGAGAGAGGCGCGGTCACGATCGATCCCATTTGTGCTAGACGCAGACGGATTGCTGATCGTGACGCAAGACCCGAACCTGGTCAAAGGCTACAATGAGTGTATCCTGACGCCAAATGTGGTAGAGTTTGGCCGTCTAGCCAAAAAGATGGGCATCAAGGTCGCCAGCCAAGCGGAGATCGCGCAAGGCGGAAACGGCAACATCACCAGCAAAGCATCGGATGCCTGTGAGCAGCTATCTCAGGCCCTCGGCGGCGTGACAATTATCCAAAAGGGTCCTCAAGATGTGATTTCCAACGGAGTTACCAGTATCATCTCTGATAGCGAGGGTGGCTTGAAGCGTAGCGGCGGTCAAGGAGACACTCTGACCGGATCATTGGGCACATTCCTTGCTTGGCGAGCAGCTTACCATGAGAAGATGTGGGACTCTGCCGAGCAGGACAACGAGAAGGAGGCACAGAGCAAGGAAGACGTTCAGACAGAGCTCGATTCTGAGAACAAGCGCATGTCCCCGCCAACTACTCTGCTATTGGTGGCTTGGGCGTCAAGTAGCATTACACGAGAGTGCTCGCGACGAGCCTTTGCGGAAAAGGGGCGGAGCATGCAGGCCAGTGATTTGACCGAAGAGGTCCACGGGGCGTTTTTGAGGCTGATTGGGGAGCCAGAGGGATCTAAGACGCACCTCTAGGCTACCGTGTCAAATGCTACTAGCCATGCATCTCTGTATGAGAAAGACAATGCGGCTGTTGAATATACCGGAGCATATCTCCATGTATCTAAGCCTAGCTGCACATAAACCCACCAATGAAACATGTCTCGTCCACTTTTATGATGATTCCCACAAGCGGCGTCTACAGTTACCAAAGGGAAGAGTCTCGGAACCTGCATCTCGACACAAAGTTCCGCTCCGATATTGCAATCTCAACTGCACTGACTCTGGACGTGGTATTATATGGTGACATACGGCAACTTTTGTCGCATTTTACCAAGATGAGAAACAGCTCATAGTATGTGAGTCTCGATTTTCAATGATCCATTGATTTCCTGGTCAGACCTCGTCTTTCGGTGCTTACGCTTGAAATCGGGCCTCAGACCGGTCCTTAGGTGAGAATATAACCTTACCGGCCAATAGATGTCGTCTGACAACACGATATCAGTACCAAACTCGGAGTATTGGTTTTGAGCGGGTCCAACAAGGCAAAAAGTGTGTCCTGAATGGGCATATTAGATCCTTACCCTTGACGGCTATAGAGTAAACAGAAACCAAAAACAAGGTGTCACAGCCCCTGCCTCAGTTTCGACTAACCAGTGCCCAACTTCGTGGTATAGCTTTCCCTGCCTTTTGCCACGTTCCAAAGGCATGCAGAAGACTCATTTGCATAAGCCTGACCAGATCAAAGAATACCCAGCTCGTAATCGTAAAGCTTCAAGCAGTGTGAGACATATGCCTTGGCTAGTCAAAATCCCCGCATTTCTATACGGCTGTTGACATCGAGATCTGAATGTGGCTAGAGGGATGGCTCTGAGACATACACCCCGCCATTCGCTGAATCGATATTCCAAAACCTGAACAGTCTTAGGTGTGCTGCTCAAAGGCAACGTTGAGCCAACAAGCCATCGACCTCACCTTGGACGATAAGCATTGGTCGTGTTTTGGTGTATTGTTCCAGATCTCGTATTCGCAGCCCAACCCCAGATGCTTTCCCACTTGGCACCGTATATGGATATCGTATCCTTTATGGACCAGGCTATACTGGGAAACCTAGACTGAAAACGACCTCGTGATGCAATCCAGGGAACAGGGCGAAGAACGTCTTCCACAACTAAGGAGCACCGAGCCTAAGGCTTCACATAATCATATATACCCTTGGAGACGGGTATATAAGATGGCGAATCTCCCAGCAGAAGATAATGCCATCAGAAATCAATCCCTAGATACAAGCCAACAGATCTATTCCAAGTCTACCCTCAAATCCAATTATCCATCACGATGCGTTTCTCCGTCGTCAGCTTGATCATCGCTACTGCCTCCCTGGTGGCCGCTGACCCAATACCATGGTCCCAGTGCGGCACCTGCAACCCTATCTCAGGCGAGAACCGGTGTGATCCCTCAACCTCGTGTATCAACACGGGAAAGTCCTTCCACTGCGCCTGCCGTGCTGGCTTCAAGGCATCTCAGTACGACAACAACTTGTACAATCAGTTCCGCCTGCCGATGCCGAACTATGAGTTCCTTGTCTTTGTTCCTGAGAACACGGCTTGCAACAACCCGTGTAACGATCCCTATGCTGCTCCTTCCGATCTTTGCAAGGAGGTCAGGCTTCAGCACCAGTGCGCCGCGTAAAGCATCGGTCCGGAGTTGGAGTGGGTATAACAGGCGGAAGAAAGGTATGGGGCCACTGCAATGCTCAAAGGACAGAGTTCGATCCATAGCGCGAGATATTCTGCCGGATTGCATGTGTACATGTGTCACTCCTTAATTGAAATTGCTTTAGTGGAAGATTAGGATGTAAAAGTAGATTGGGAAGATCTTCTTAATTGACCCTACGAAATCATAAGAACCGACTCCATTCCCCCAGCAATACACCCAAACACCCGTCGCCTTAATTTCAGCCAGTTTCAGATGCACCTTCAACACGTACAAAAAGCCCGATTGGCATATAAGAAGAGAAACAGAATGGGAGACTTTCACAATTACATTTCCATGTCGCCGTCAACTTCAGTGAAGAGCAGACGTGTGCCGTTACCAGTAACTTGCCAGAGCTATTGAGAACGTTGTTAGTAAAAAAGCGCAGTAAGCTTCTGGAGTTATCAAAACTTACGTTCATCTCGGCATATTCATCGATAGTCATAGTGAGGTTATCCTCAGTGAAGCCTCGGGCCAGCACACGCTCCCGAATACGTCTCATGCTCATCTCACCTTCCTCGCCATCTCCAACGGCAGCGGCACCACTCTCCTTCATGCTGCGGATCAAATTGTAGATCTTGCTGGATGGGGTGTTGTCGGCGCCCTGCTCGCCATCATTGTAAAGAGAAGCCTTACTGATCTCAATGAGACGCAGGGCCTCATCGACATCCTCGCGAACAACCTCCTCACTGAAGCGAAGACGAGCAAGCGCCTGCGAAAGACGAACGATACCGAGCAGAGTACGGGGAGTGACGTGAGAGAACTGCCTCTTCTTGGACTCGTCGATCTTTTGTCTCTTGCGCATGGCCACATAAGCACCAACCATGTAGTCAGAAACGTTGGTAGGCACAATAGGACGGTATGTGCGTGCCTTGGCAACATACTGACGGACCTCGTGGGGAGTAAACAACACGCCGGCTTCTTCACTCTCCGGGTGCTTGCTGTGCATGTGGACGTAGGTGACGTGGTTGGCCAGCTCCTCGTCGCCCTCGCGGGACGGGGTATCCAGAAGCAAGAACATGACATCGAAACGCGAGAGCAAAGCGGCGGGAAGGTTAATGTTCTCCACGGGTGACACTCGAGGGTTGTAGCGACCATATAGCGGGTTGGCCGCTGCCAGGATGGAAGTACGGGCGTTAAGGGTAGTTGTGATGCCGGCCTTCGAGATGGAGATAGTCTGCTGTTCCATCACTTCGTGAATAGCCGTTCGGTCCGCGTCCTCCATCTTGTCGAACTCATCAATGCAGCAGATACCGTTATCTGCAAGAACAAGGGCACCTCCCTCCAGCACCATCTCGTCTGTGACGGGATCTCTCATGACTGCGGCGGTGAGACCGACACCACTGCTTCCTCGTCCGGTGGTGTACACGCCACGAGGAGCAACCTTGGTAATGTATCGAAGCAGCTGGGACTTGGCCACACCAGGGTCACCCATCAAGCAGATGTTGATGTCTCCACGAATGTGCATGCCGTCACCCATCTCTTTCGTGACACCGCCGATCAGGAGCAATAGCAACGCCTTCTTGACATCAAGGTGTCCGTAGATTTCGGGTGCAATCGACCGTGAGAGGTACTCATACATATTACCGGAACGCTGGTGCTGCTCGATCTTGCGCAGAGTACGGCTATCCATGCCCATGTCATTGTAGGACTTCTTGTGCTGGGTGATGTGCTGGGCCTCCAAGTATGTGTCAGTCAGCAAGCCAGCGCGAATAGCACGGAAACCAGTGTAGGGAGTGGGCAAAAAGATGCCTGCCACGTCAATAACGTCGCCAGGGTTTAGTTGGCGAGTCAGAGCGCCGTGGCAGTGAATAGTCAAAGTGCGAGGAATATGGCCTACGGGGACCTGGTCGGCCATTTCCTGGATCTTCACCTCCTGGAAGGGAACAAACTTCGATGCACGAGTTGACAGGAAGAGTTGACCTTTTGAGTTGTTCTTCTTGCATTCCTCCGACAGACACTCGGTCAGGGGGAGGAACTGCTTGGTGGTGATGGGCTGGAACACTTCGCAACCACAGCGATCGCAAGTGTAGGCGTTGATCTGTACAGCCGGCTTGACATCTGAGACACGGGTAGTGATACCGCGGACTGTAATCAAGGTACCCAGGTGCTCACCACGTACATAACGGACGGCGAGGGCTTTGGAATCGCGCTCGGCGCTGGACCCCGAAGGCGTGAGGGGCTTGAAGTTGAGGGTATATCTACGGGTGAGTTCCGGAGGGAACATGGATGGGGCAGTCGCCGCAGCTTCCATGTCGGCCTCCATGGCGGTCTCCATAGTCTCATTCCGCTTCTCGCGCTGAGACATGATCACATCAAGCACATCGTCTTTGAATCTGCACAATAATTAGTTCAGCAGCCGGTGCGTTTGCATAGAGATAGATTTGACGTACGTGACATCCTTTGTCTCCCTAGGCATAACCTCATCGACCGCTTGAGAGAGAACATCGATATAGCGTTTTGTGTTCTTTTCGATAGATTCGACGAGCTTCAGGCCTTCTCCCTCGGACATGGACTTCTCAAACTATTACCACCATTGTGAGCTATAATTTAGTGAGAGGGGCTCATATTGGTACTTACAATTGACAGGTCATCCAACTCAATCAAGATATTAGATTTATCCCGGTTTGCGATATCCTGCAGAATTTGCATATACTTGAGCTTCGGCTCCCGCTGCCTCCTTGCTCCTCGGGCGCTTGCCCCGTTGGTCTCATCGACATCATCCATGAAATCATATTCATCACTAGTCTGGCCATCGTCAATGTTCAGATCTTCCAACGCCTCGGTCGCAGCGGCTTCCGAGGACGATTGGAAGGTCTTGAACCCCTTCAAGAAATCCTTGAAGCCATTCAATTGCGCGGAATAATCCACAGGCGGGGGGTATTGAAGGAGAGACATAATAACAAAGTGCGCTCAATTGAAAGCGCAAAGAATCAATAGTGGGATCGGGAGAGAAATAAAGAAGAGGGTCCAGTGACTATCCGAGCCCCTACCAAATTCGCTGGTAAAACGCGAACGCGAGGTTGGGACGCGCTCAAAAATGGGACTAACCTGATTAGGAAAGGTATCAATTATGCGGAGTAATAGTTAATCCGCAATCGAGGTAGTCGTCACATGACTCGTCATCGGGCCGAGGCGAAAGAGAGATATGGTGTGGAGTCTGGGGTCGTGTCTCTCCGAGTTCACGGTTCCCCCTCCTCCTTGCCTTTCCCGTGATCACGATCCTTCGGAGCTTCAAAATGGCACCCAAGAAGCCTGCTGCGACGGCCGAAGTTGCCCTCACCCCCCTCAAGAACTGTCTTGTCAATCTACCGCCGTCGCTAGTCGCTCTGCTAGTCAATGCAAACACGGTCAGTCTACTAGTCGTTCTGTTCCCGTGGGTTATTTCCGGCTAACGCTTAGCTATATTAGACTGCTCAAAATGTTATCATTGAATTACAATATAAATCGACCTCCGGAAAGGCCAATGGAGCTCCTCCGCAGCAATCATGCTTCCTCGGTTGGACGGGTATGCCGAGCAAGCGCAGGCTTGCGCCTGTCGTTGGGAGAGACGGTATCAACAGCGGATATCACAGGGAACAGGAAATATCCACCGTCGAGCTTGACACTACTTTCGGACGGCTCCTTGGTCTCACAGAAGGCCAGAAGGTATATTGTACTCTCCGTGCGTCATTACCCACGTGCGGCGCTGACACTTGCAGGTCGGATTGTTCATCCACCTCGATCCACCCGTGGCACATACAATAAACATTGAGCCATTGACACCAGAAGACTGGGAGAGTACGTTCAGACCACACGCAGCTATAGTTGAAATGGCACTAACTTGACATGACTAGTCATTGAACTCCACGCCACGTTCCTGGAACTTAACCTCCTGTCACAAATTCGCGCTCTACCCAATCCTACATACAATGCAGCGCAATCGGTGCCTATGCACCCACTCGCATTGCATCTCTCTCCCACATCCACCGCCAATATTGTCGTCACTTCTCTTACACCCGCTCCCTCAGACACCTCCCCGTTTGCCAAGATTGCGCCGGATGCAGAAGTCATAGTGGCCCCCAAAGTTCGATCCAAGACAAGCAAAAACTCTCGGGCTGACAGTCGCAGTGCTACTGGTAGCAGGAAGAGTGCTGGGGGCAGGAGTGCTTCAAGCACTGTACGCGCGAAGAATGGTCGGTCCGACTCCACCACGCGAGGCTCCCTCTACTTGAGAGGTGTGGACCGCTCAGCGACCACTCAATACTTTGATGGGGAAGTAGAAGATGATGCAAATGAGGGTCTCCGTATTTGGGCTGATCCGGACCTGCTAGCTAGCCAGGAGCTGCGTGGAGCGACTTGGGCATGCGTATCCGTTGTCCAACCATCCGGTCTCAAACCCCCACCAGATCCCCAACAGCAACTTGCTCAAGCTGAGCAGCAAAAGTCCAATGATTCTGGTGCCCCTACAACCAAGCTCGTGGCCAAATTGCTTCCATGGGAGGAGGCTCCGGACAATCGGCATGCGGCGATTTCCACCTTGTTGTGCACGGCCCTTGGCGCGGAGAACATGGTTGGAGGAATTCTCCGAGTCGAAGCAGCACCCCCACCACTGCATCGCTCGGCAGTAAAGACCCTCAAAGTCTATCCTTTCATAGGCGATGCTTCAAAGAAGAAGGACGGGCTGAAGTTCGGTGCTGACACTACGGCATCTCGGGATGCCCTAGCCGAGCGCCTCAAAGTCATCTACGGCAGCACTGGGTCTGATGCAGGGCTGTTCTCAGGGCCTTTGACTGATGGAATGATTATACCTAAATCCGATTATCATCCCTCAGTCTCTTCGTTCGATGGTGCTATTCTTCGCTTTGATCCCCCCTTGAAGGGGGCTCCGGATGAAACAAAGTCAATCTTCGGGTGGTTGCTGGGCTCGGAAGCTAAGCTGAATCTTGAAGTCCAAGCTGAGATCCCCAAGCCATTTGACCCTAGTTCATCAGCGCTGCCTATGGAGGACCCTCTCCCAGAGACTGCCCCTCAATTGGTAGGAATTGATTCTATCATTGAACAGTCATTGAACAACCTAACAAAATCCTCGTCTATCTTGCTTACCGGTGGTCTTGGTGCTGGTAAAACAGCTCTTACCCATCTACTGGCTCATCGCCTAAGACGGGACCATCTCTTCAATGTCAAGTATTTCTCCTGCCGCAAGCTCGTCACAGATGAAACACGTATTTCCAACATCAAAGAGACCCTGAACCGCCTCTTCATGTCCGCATCATGGTGTGCGCGTCTTGGTGGCCAGTCAGTCGTGATCCTTGAAGATCTGGACAAGCTTTGCCCAGCGGAGACTGAATTGCAAGTGGGTGGGGACAATGGCCGCAGTCGTCAGAACAGCGAGGTTATTTGCTCTATGGTTCGAGAATATTGCGCGCTGAATTCCTCTGTTGTGCTACTAGCCACTGCCCAGGCCAAAGAGTCCCTCAATAATGTTATCATCGGCGGCCACGTCGTCCGTGAGATCATCAATATGAGAGCCCCTGACAAAGAAGGACGCCGAAGGGTTTTGGAAAAACTCACTAGCGAAGATAAACCTATGGAAATCTCAAACGGGCATGTGAGGGCCACAAGCTCCTCAACACAAGACTCATGGTTAGACCCTTCCAATCCGGGGAGCCGACCAAGTTCTTCTGGGGGTGATGGGTTTGTTATTGGAAGGGACGTCGAGTATCTAGAGCTGGCAGGCAAAACCGATGGATATATGCCTGGTGACCTTGTGCTACTCGTTGCCCGTGCGCGCAATGAGGCCCTCATTCGCTCTGTATCAGATCTGACCGCAACATCAAAGATGATCACTCTCGGGTTACAGGACTTTGAAAGTGCCTTGAAAGACTTTACCCCAGCGTCTCTTCGCAACGTTACTCTTACCTCGTCGACAACCACATTTTCCTCTGTTGGTGGTTTGTTCGAAACTCGCAAGATGCTGTTGGAAACTTTGCAGTATCCTACAAAGTATGCGCCGATTTTCGCACAGTGCCCATTGCGACTGCGATCTGGTCTACTCCTCTATGGATTCCCTGGATGCGGCAAGACAATGTTGGCCAGCGCAGTAGCTGGCGAGTGTGGGTTGAACTTCATCAGTGTCAAGGGTCCCGAGATCTTGAACAAATACATTGGAGCCAGTGAAAAGAGTGTTCGCGATTTGTTCGAGAGAGCCCAGGCCGCTCGCCCTTGCGTCCTCTTCTTCGATGAGTTCGACAGTATCGCACCCAAGCGTGGCCACGACTCCACCGGTGTCACGGATCGTGTTGTCAACCAGCTGTTGACACAAATGGACGGTGCGGAAGGCCTCTCGGGTGTTTATGTGCTGGCAGCAACGTCACGACCCGACTTGATCGATCCTGCCCTCCTTCGTCCTGGCCGTCTCGACAAGTCCCTGCTTTGTGGTATGCCAAACCATGCAGACCGTGTCGATATCATCCGCTCCGTGGGCGCAAAGCTCAAGATGAGTGACGAGGTCACGTCTCGCCTAGGTGATATTGCCACCCAGACCGAAGGATTCTCTGGTGCAGATCTGCAGGCTGTCGTGTACAACGCCCATCTAGAGGCAGTCCACGACGCGCTGGGTGACCATTCTACCGATACAGCCAAGCCCAATGCCAAGTCCAAGTCCGCCAATGCTTCTAGCAAATCCTTCATCCAGTTCCTCTACTCATCTTCGGAGGAAGCATCCGGGTCCGTCTCCATGCCTCCCCCCGCAGTGATCTCAGCCAAACTGGAGGCGATCAAGAACTCGCGTCGCCGCCAGCGCCAGCTCGAGCAGGGACCTTCCGGTGCGAACAACGCCGCGGCCCCGGTGGCTAACGGCATTGAGCCTGATGCAGACGAGCTGCGTAAGGATATCATCGTCCGCTGGGAGCATGTTGAGCGGTCATTGGCTACCACGCGTGGTTCTCTTCCCCCCGCAGAGCGTAGACGTCTCCAGGGAATTTACCGTGAGTTTGTCGCCGGCCGGAATGGCGAGATGCCTAATGGCGAGGCTGCCAATGAGATTGGAGGTCGAACAAGTCTGATGTGATATATTCTATGACTTGAGTTTTGTACACTGTATATATGAACATCCTGGCATGCTTGATTATTTGCCTTCTATTCCTGTATTTATCGATATTGGTAAATGGCCATGATAGTACTTTGAATGTGTGGGATACTAGACGAGAAGAGGATCAAGCTCATCTAGCACCTGGTAATTTCCCCAAGGACTTCCATCACACTCCAATGAGCAAGGACTTTCCACTCCGGATCCAGTGTCCGCCATATCAGTTTCAGAAAATTCGTGCCCCGTCCCCTAAAGTACCAACCCCCCCCCTTAAACAGTGCAGAAAAACACAGAATAAACTCAGAATGACCATTGCCATCCATCAGTTCTCGCTTCTGCAGGCACTCGAGGGAAAGTCCGAGGTAACTTTATTGCCCAGCGACTGACCACATTTGGAGGAATATGATCTCGGATAGATTCATTCGGGGCCTCTCCCAGTGTGTCTACTGGTTACTGATATATTTCTGACTTATGATCTGCGTGAAATACGGTTTTTACACAGGGCAAGTCAAACTACAAGTCCATGGGACAAAAACACAGTACGTATTCAAGCAGAATACCAACATTTGAAGTTCAATTGCAGTTCTAGATAGGACTTGCTTGGTTTTAACATAAGGCTACTCATCCTGGACACCACGTAAAGGTGCAAGTCTTGTTGAGGTGTTGCACACAGGACCCGTGCAACTGGGTTAGGCAGGGGGTAGTGGGGTGAAGAAAGAAAGGGAAACAAACAGACAGCAGGAACAAAGACCAAGGGAACAAACACAAAGGGAATAGAAGACATACCTAGTTCAGCTCTCGTGATGGACAGTAGAGAGAACAAGAAAGTACAGTCTGTATCCGCAGAGGTGAAGGTTGAGAGCGCCCATGAGTTCAAAGGAAGTCTAGAAGGGTTCCCTGAGTGGTCCTGGGGGTCTCAATGGAAGTCCCTTAGGGTTCCTTGAGTGGTCCTATAAGACGTCCACCAGACATGCTTCGTGCCATTAACAGTCTTAACTGCACCGCATCAAAGACCCAATCACCTAGAGCTGAAGGGACCACGATGTGCAATCTGGACCCATAGTGGTGTGACCGTGTGAGGAAGGAAGAAAGATAAGAAGATGATGAGGAAGAAGAAAAAATGGGGGGGAGGGGGGTATTTATATTTTCCTAGTGGCTGAAGACGAGGAAGGAACTGGGGTCGTTGACGAGTTTTGAAAAGGGAAGGCATCTGATCGAGGACATGGGTACTCGGGGGTCTGCTCCTTATGAGCTTAGTCTATCTCTGAGCGTGCCCTTTGGTCTCAAAATATATCCTCCTGCTTCAAGTTCCAATTTCTGCCTCATGCCTCAGATCAGCGACTCGCACCAAAAAATTGATCCTCCCATCTAATGAGAAAATAGGCTAGCACTTGGCAGATTCTGCCCGCTCAACCAAACAGCCTTTGCTTTCTTCGATAGCTTTGTCCGATACCCAGAATGGAACTGAAATTGCTGTCACGTATTGCAGATTGTGAGCTTGCTATGACTTGTTCAATGCCCCGACACAGCATCAGCACCTGATAAAGATTTTCCATGGTCATGGAAAGGCCATCAGTATTCTCGAGGTGCAGAAATCCAAACGAATAAACCACCAGAATGCTCGAGAAGGTAAATATAGCTTTGGCATTGTCAGGGTTGATTTGACTCATGAGTCCCTGAAACTCTCCAAGAGCAACATTTTGATGTATTGCGGCCGTTTTGATGTTATAGGAGTCGCAAAATGTCGTCTCCGTGGCTGGTCAGCCCAAGTGCTGATATTTCACAGCACAAGCATGAGAAATTTGTGAAACAGTGCCTCTTCTGGGACCAAGAACTGCCAGATCTTTTGGGTTCTTTCGTCTCGAGTAAAGCACAGGTGTGTTTGCCGTGACCAGTGAATCAAATTCAAGGGTGCTAGATCTTCCGGAAGAGCAGATTCGTCGTCGCTTGATCTTTCTTGAGGGGCAGTCGGGAATATAAACTTCAACTGGCCAAAATCAAGAGGATTTTGTGTCTGGCGATTCTTGGCTCAGCCACATATACGAATCGGCTTAGCCATAACTGCAATCGGATTGCTCTTCTGCGGCAATTCGTACACGAAGGCCTTAATTCATCACACTATTCTTCTTTTAGTACTGTGCTGATAAAAGAGTGAGGGGGAGAGCGTTACCCTGACCCGTCGTCGTTTACAATCGCTACAACCGTGTCTGGATTTTCGACGAGACTTGCGCATCACGAGCTTGAAAGGAAATACTATGTTCGGCTGCTCCAGCAACGAACTGATAGAAGACACTTGTAGAGTATCGGGTTTTCCTCTTGTTCGTTTTTCCATTTCTCCGAAATTGGAAAAGAATACGAGTCACTTCTATCTCGTTTTTAGTTCCTATATCAATTGACTTTCGGCAGAGTGCAGATCTATAAAAATGTGGATAGTTGGATCTGCATATTCCCTAATTAGGAAATGTTTACGAGGTAAGAACGAGATAAAAATAATCGAAGCACAATATATGTACATATGTACATTGTATTACTCCGGGGCTGAGAATCAAGAAATTATATATATCCCTGCCTTGAAGTCTTTCTCACGTTTTAGCTTTCCTTTCCCAAAATACCACCATGCGTCCAACTCTCCGTCTTTCCTTTCTAGCCGTCTTAGCCACATGCGCCTCAGCATTCGCTAGGCCATCTGTCTTTGCGCGTAATAGCGTGACAGAAGCTGTCCATAATTTCGAATGCCGATGTGGCAGTGCAGAGTTTCTTACACTGCCCCACGCCAATATCACTGCTCGGAAAAAGGCTAAGCAATGCTCGAGCTACAGTACGCACCTTTCTCCAACCACATAATCATTTTGATATAATACTCATTCACCTGAGACTCGCAGAGCTGATTGACGCCCGAGGGACCATCGAACCCCAGGGTGTCTCTACAATGTTCTACCCCATGATCGAGAACATCCTTGCCAATATCAGTGGTGTGAGCCTGCCCGTTGAGTATCCAGCGGATACTGCCCAGAACACGACTACTGGCGAGAATTTCGTATTGGATATCATTAGCGAAGGTCTTCATCATTGCCCTGATCAGAAGTATGCTCTCTTTGGCTACTCCCAAGGCGCTACCTTGATGCTCAGAGTCCTCAACCGACTTGATCGTCGTGCTTTAAGCTTGGTCAAATCAGTCATCCTCCTCGGTAACCCATACCGCACTCCTGGGAAGTTGTCTAGTGTCAACGAGAAAGGTCAAAGAGATCATAGTGACTCTGTTGGCATGTTCACATCTTCTGCTCTTGCTGAAAACGAACCCGCTAGCGTTCCTCAACTTCCGATTGATATCGACCATAGTGGCAAGGTTTTGGATTATTGTCTTGCCGTGAGTCATCCACTTTCTTCTTTACCGGAGTAATTGGACTAACTATCGTTCGAAAGGGCGACGGTGTATGCTCCTACAACTCCGCATGTTCCTGTCAAACTCCCGCTGGCCATCTGTCCTATCTAGTCGACACTGTGCAAACTACTGCCTTTGAGCACGTTGTTTCTCGAATCAAGGGTGGTTCTAAATAACGCTGAAGATATGTAAACTGCTCCAGCTTTCCCGCATATTGTAATTGTGTTGCAATGTCCACAGGCAATGCAAGCCCCCATGCCCCACACCCAGCTCTCTAAGAGTTCTTTCCTATTTCCTATATCAAATACAGGTCTGCTCGAAATCAGCTTCGCCACTTTATTCTCTTTGATTCTTCTTGTATCTTCGCGAGACCCACTTCAATTTATATGTGGCCTAGCCTAGTCAGGGCCCAGAAAAAGCCCCAAGAGCAAGGGTCTGCTTTCGACCAGCTATGTTAGGCCTGGTGTCTCCCACAGAGTAGCTTTCAATATCCGGATATCCGCATGCAAAAGCCCCGGCACTAGATAACTTCAGATGGCCTAGCGCGTGGGGGAAACACTGAGCGCAAATGGCGGAAAAGACGATTGCAATGGGCTTTTCTTTTCTACCTTCTGCAACCGAGGTTCGAGCAGCAGAGGTGGGTTCGGTTAGTATAAGGCCTTCACGCCGACCCTGTTCAAGCCATTCAGGTGGGTATTCTGGCATTGGAGGAGCGGGCACGGGGAGGTCGCCTGGCCGAATGCGAGAAATCTCTCGACGGATAGCATGGCAGCCCCAGTACTAATAGCTGTTAGCGACTCATTTATTGCGGCTATGTCTTCATTGAGGAGCTCTATCTGGCGTCCAGTCCAGGAAGTGCTCGCGGCAGAGTTTTGAGCTCTCCCACACATGTGAGGAAGCTCTTATGGCTGCGGGTATGAGCACCCGGTGAAGCGGGGACTCCACGGACGAGAATGCGAGGAACCGATGCCAATCCGTGCTAGATAGACGGAATAACTCCCGTCGTTGTACGGTGGAGCCAGCCTGCTCGGTGAGCTCTCGTCCGTAGATGAACCCGGCCACGTGGGATGAATGGGCCGCCTGGAGATCGGCGATCCGGCCGAGGACACTGTCAAAGCCGGTCGAGTCCTGGTCGACGTCGTCCACGTCCTCGTCTGCGTCGGTCCCTTCGTACGAGTTCTGTGGAAAGGCGCTCGGCGTACGGAGGAAGCGGCGGCTGATCCCGATGGCGATATCCCGATACGAGTGGATATTCAGTGTGTGGCCATGGAGACCAATTGCACTCTCGGAACGCAGAGCCTCGCGGAATCGAGGGGACGACCAGGCCCGGCCGGTGCCTGGGTCGGGGGCCCAGATATATGCTTCCACCGTACGGGGCACGGGTGGGGTTAGTGGCGGGATCAAAACCTGCAGCCGCTCGATGAAGGGAAGGACTAGCCAGAGATACCGTACGAGTAACTCGCCCACTTCGCGGGGGAGATACCGGTGGATCAGCTTGGTATAGTTCCGGGCGTAGAAGGCTTTGTGGTAGCTGGTCGCAACCACAACGAGCCCGTCCTCGATGAAGACGTTGCGGTGAGCGGTCTCCGTATTACGGTGTCGTACGGAGAGAAGCTCGGGCGCCCGGCCAGGCTGCCCGGCAGTGATATGGACCGCCACACTAAGCTTTTCCCGGAAACGCACCACCGCGCGAAGATAGCTCCGGATCGTGGTCGTACGGAACCGGCCCTGCTGTGGATCGAGGAAGAGCCGCTGCAGTTTGGCTTCTCTCGACACCCGCGTCATCATCCACTCGGACCCGGCCACCGGCAACCTCGTACGAGGGTTATCGAGAAAGCTCCAGCCCGGCTGGCCTTAGCATCTGCTTCCAGAAAATGAGTTCTCAAAATACTCGTTGAACATAAACCGCCCATTGCGTAATCCCTGAGGCCAACGCCATCGTTGACATCTTTCCAGCTGCTAGATCGATCTAGTAGACGTATCGGTCAATGCAAAGTGCCTTGGATTCGGTGACTTTGGATGGTCGTTGTGACACTGGGGTTTTCCACGGTGATGTAGGAAAGTGGGATGCGTAAAATGCGGGTAGTGCACGGGCACTAGCTCGTGTGAATGCTGGCAATATCGGAAGATGATATCGTAAAGTGGTGAGGCGACATCGGTCTTTCACGATCAGAGCCTGAAACGCAGATGGGAGGGAACAGGCTTACCATCCGGCGTGCAGCTCGTACTGAAGACCAGATACGTGAAGGACAGGATTAGAGAAGCGGCCATCCCCGTGGTAGCAACAGAAAGGATGGGATTATGAGGCGATGTCCCCATGAAAAACTGTCGCCTCACATTCGTCTCCGACAACCGAGACTTGGAGACAATACCTAACAAACTCAAACTATTTATCCATGAATTAGCATTTGGTATCGGGATATAGGTGAAAGAGATGAACTCCACTTGACGAGCTCGTACCCGGTGGTAAAATCCGGGGAGCAGAACGGGGAGCAGAACTTATAGCAACGACACCTGTATGTCATATTGTTAGCAATCAGAATTGAAGACTAAATCAGAGCAATAAGTGTCACAGGGCAGCCAACCCCTCGAGAACCAACCTTCGCACTACGGAAACCCCACTACCGTCTTCACCAGAAGCACCAGCAGAAAGCTCCCCCAAACATAGTCCGAGTTCGCTCATTTTGGCTAGCTGCTGAGCTCTAAATCTGGCTCCGGCAAAGGCACCAGCACAAGAGGCACCCAGGGACCCTATCAGAATCAACAGTCAGCTGAGTTCAATCCAAATGAAGTAAAACAGATTTCAAGGTAAGGCATGTGAAGTAAGGAACAAGTGAGAAGAAGGTGAAGTCAAGAAGGGCCGGAAGAAGTAAGAATAAAATGGAAGTGACTTACCAACGTCGTCGGCGCGACAGAAGACTCGGAGCATCACCACAGATCAAGATTGGGGCGGGGCTAGGCATGCCCCGGCGCGCCGCAATCGAGCCCATGAACGCGCGAGCCTCCTGCCGCTGACGGTGTGCCTCGTACCCTGGGATCTGCTGGTAACCTGGAGGAATCACCGGAGTCCCAGTGGCGGCAATCCGGGGAGACGCAGCCTGACAGCTGGCCCCGTAGAGAGAGGAGGTACTGGTCTCGGGGGCGGCACGTACCACATCCGTGGAACGGCTGCTTGGAGGTCCATTCTCCATGGACCAATGGTAGGATATGGGGACCATCCCAAAGGCATCCATTTTGGTAGCGTTGTTTGCGGTATCGAATTGCCTCTGTAGGAAATGAAAACGAATGCAAACGTTAGTAGAGAAGAGAGAAAGAGAAGAAGAGAGAGAAATTGGTTTGGATTGTTTATATAGTCCCCAGCCAGCCCGAAAAGGAAGGGTCGACCGGCATCAAAGGTGGCGGCCATGTATACAAAACTGGCATTGAATTGGGGCCGTCCCTGCTATCTTAGGCATGAGAGGGACCATTAAGCACCTACCTACCTAGGTAGATAGGCAGTATTGTTTTGTTATATAAGGTGCTCAATTTATTCCAGTAAGGCTGGCCGTGCGGCAGTTTGATCAAATTTTGAGTACAATAAACAATCGGCCTCAGCCCTAGAGGGTAATTCACTCTTTCTCTAGAGCGTTGTTGACAAGACGTTCAAGCTTGTTCCACTCAGCAGAGAGGACAGCCTTGGTTTTGCTAGGATCAAGGCCATTGGCCTTGAACTCATTATGAACCTGTACAAACTGGTTTCCCACAAGCTTCCTAAAGCTGGGCACGGTGCAGCTCTCCGCCTGCGTGCTAGTAAGTTCAGCAAGAATGTACCAAATCAAGTAGTGGAAATTCAGCTTGAAGTCATGAATCTGGACAGGGTCTTTGGGGTCAGGCTGGAAGCCCTCTTGGGAAATGAAGACAGTGAGCCTGACCAGGCTCCATGCATGGATGTGTCGGATGGGATGGGCCTTGTCATAGACAACAGGATCAATTCGCAGGTATCGAATGGCGGCGTGGATAAATGCCCGGGTGAAGTTACCAGCCGTTAGCAGAGATATAATCAGTTTGTCGCGGAGAGAAGCATATGGCTGACGGGTGAGAGGCCATAGGGCGGTTTCATGGAGCTTGTGCATAGCAGCTTCCAGCTTCTCGATTGCGTCTGCTGGCTCCGTGCTGGTTGCAGTTGCTTTCTGCATCAGTTCTAGGGCTTCACGCTCTGCTGTCTCTAGGGGCGTCATGTCTTTAGGTGTAGACAAGAACCGGTCTTCAAGGGTTTCCGCTCTCATCTGGCATTTTGTGCACTGGCAGTCGAAGAAGTAGCGTTCTTTCAGTTCGTTGCGGCGAATGTCATATGGTGTCGTGGTGTCGATATAGGAGATGAAGATTTGCTCGCCCTTTTTGATGGGACGCATAGCCTTGACGTACAGTTCTTCACCGTCAAACCCAACGGTGGAGTTATACTCGCAGCTGTGGTTAATCAACCCGGCGTATGGATGCATGTAGAGGCCAATGCGGTCATACATGGAGGTGGTAAGGTTGAAAGAGTTGAGATCCAGCTATAAGTGATAGTTAGAAGGAAAGTCCGCGATATAAGATATGTAAGGCCGAAAAACAATTACCTTCGCAGCATAAGAAGCGACAGTTCCTTCATCCATGTCCGTCCCTGAGTAATTCTTGACAGCTCTTGCCGTTAAGTTAATCCTATCAAGCTGGCCTTGGCTCTCCGAGATATCATTGATGTGAGTCTCCAAGCCATCAAAGACCTTGGATTCTTCAGAATCGTACTTTTTACGCGCTGTGCGTAGCACTACGCGTAGGAGAGCACGGGCATTGTTGGGAAGAACCATAGGCTTGACATTTTTGAAGATGGGGCACTCAAGAGAATGCGCGAACTTCCAGTCCTTAGATTGACACACCTAGTTATCAAGTATTAGAAGATCAAACCGGACATAATTTTAGGTAGGACGAGAAATATGAGTAAGACAGCAAACGATCTATCCCCATAGCAACTCACACGATCACAATACTTCACGACCCGACATCCTGTGCAGGCCTTCAACTCATTTCCAGTTTCCACCTGTCTCTTTCCAAAGCAACCAGCACATGTGTCCTCTAACCGTGGAGAATCTAGAACTGCCACAAATGGTGTTTTGATGTGCAAAACATCTTCACCTGGGTTGATGTCGGTTGTCGCAAACAGGCCGTTCCCCATGCCATTGGGGGCAGGCTGTGGGACGGTCCTGGTCGTCACCGAAGGTAATGCAGTTCTTGATGCCATCGTGGGTGATCTGAATATAGGAATAGGAATTGTTCGAAGATATAATAATCAGAGTGGATAGTCCTCCACGTAGGGCGGTGAATATTCGTCATTGTATTCGAATCTCTTGGCATTGATGGAGAGAAGATAGAATCTCCCATATCCCCCAACAAAAGAGCAGTCTCATGAGGAGATCTTGAAATTTCTCTCGGCTCAAATAATTACCGATTAAGTTTTATTTGGCAGGCATTTTTATTGTCACATCGGTTACTACCATCCTACATTATAAAAGTCAAGCCCAGAGATGAGGGCAGAGAGAAAAAGACCTGAAAATCCTCCCAAGCAGAAGTCCGTACTTGATCAAAATTCAAAGATTTGTAGCCAAGAAAGCATCAAATTTGAGACACCATTTGGCTAAAATATTAGGTTTGTATATGACATATGTAGCTCATTCAAAGGGCATAGACCAGGAGACTCAAGTCCCAACCAAGTAAACGTCAGGCATGAAAAGAACCAAACTGAAGACCTAGAGCATAGCCGCAAAAGCAGCAACAGCAGCAGCAGCACCCAACGGCGCAGCAGTGATTAAGGGCTTCGCCGCAGCCGCAGCACCACCAGTAGAAGCAGTAGGAGTGATCTTCACCGGCGAAGTCGAAGCCGTCGCATTAGCCTTGAAAGCGTAGACGCCATCAGTGATGGTAAGAGGGTGATAAGTAACCGAATGGGACGGGATAGTCTGAGTACTAGAGCTGGATTCGGAGACGGTGAGATCATCCTTAATGCCAGTGTATGCAAGACTCCACGTGCAGACAGCAGATTCAGAAACGCGGGTGAAACTGCATGACTCAACGGCGGTTGCTTTGCCTGTACCGCCACCGGTAACCACAGTTACTTCGAGGGAGATGCTGAAAGTAGTATCGCCCTGAATCATGGTTGCGGGATGGTTCAATGCGCACTTGGCTGCGCCTTCCATGCAGGCGATCTCATAGGTCGTGGCGTACTTGTCGATGCCAACAACTCGCGCTGCGGTGCTGGAGTAGGCGCCGATATTGACACCGGAATCATTGTCTCCGAAATAGCTGATGGTTGTTGTGCCGGGTTCGTCAGCTGCGGCCAGAGCCACTAGGGCAGAAAGGAGGAACCAGGACGAGTGCATCTTGTAAGACTCGAAGACAAGGGGTTTTGAGGTTGTAGCAACGGATAGAGTTGGGCTTGGGTAGAAGAAAAGAAGCCAGGAAACAGGGGGGGAAAAAACCAGAATGACTGTTATGTTGCCTTATAACTAGCGTGCCCAATCGGCTCCGGAGGTCCGCAAGCCAAGCATCGTTTGTATACTAGCGCTAGACTATAACGCACTAAAGACTCGGCCTTAGCGCAGACAGGTAATTTGGTTTAGGGCCGTCATGAAAAACCAAAGATAAGGTCGTGTAGACCTTGGTCTAGGATTGTGACCTGTAAGCATCAGTCAAGACCTACCTAGGTAGGCTATCTAGGTTGAAGTGGAAGTTAAAGGTAAGGAAAAAACAAGAAGCCAGAAATTACGATGATTAGCCGCAGGGGCAGAAATTGCAGTCATACGACGGGGCACTTCCAAGTGAGACATCATGATCTTCTAATTGGTGCCCACAGGAGGCTCAAGCCCCTCGTAGCCCTAAGAACGGATATTGTCGCTGAGCCGGAAATAAATAATAGTACGGACTACAGCTGAATATATGCACAGCTACGGAGCATAGGGAAAAAGGGATCTCAAAGGTCAAATTCGCATAAGATCAGGGGCATATGAGCGCTACGTCTGATTCGCCGTAGAGTGGAGAGTAGAGACGAGGAACAATTCAACAATTCATAAGGAAAAGACAACATTCCAATCCGAGAATACAATAATTAAAACGGCCGAAAAGACAATGCACGCCATCTATCAACAATATTGCCCTGCCCACTACACCGTACAGGAGGTTTAGGTCCTGTCCTATAATGGAAAATCATGATGGGAGGACCTAGGGAGGTCATAGGGGGCATCGAGGGGTAAGAGAGAGATGTTGACTTCGCGTCTCTCTTTATCTCGACATTGTGGGGCTTTTTTTCTTTCTCTTCTTCTGTCACTTTGTGCAAAAATAGAGAGTTACAGTGCCTTGCCGCCGACGAAGTTGGACCAGGTGCGGACCTCGGAGGGGATTCCCTCGCCGCGGGGCAGCTTCTCGTTCATGCATTGAGCGAAGAGCTGGGCAGTCTGCAGAGAGGATCAATTAGCAACTTTAATCATTTACGGGTATCAGCACTTTAAACATACCTTAGGCTCCATGAAGAGAGGCACGCTGAAATCGACAGCATTGCGACGCATAACATAGTCCTCATCAAGCTGGGTCTTGCCACGGGTCTTGGCAAGGTTGAAGCAGCCACGGATGTCGTACTTCTGGAACACCTCACGGAGAGCACGCTTGTCCTTCTTGGGGAACTCAATCAGCTGCACGGAGACGTTGTCCTTGGCGGTGGACTCGAGGTGAGCCTGGACGGCGGGGTTGACAGCAAAGAACTTGTAGCCAAGAGGGTTCAGGTAGTCGACGACCTTGGTCAGGTAGGGCTGAGTGATATCACCGCCGAGCAAGATACCCTCACCGGGCTCAGGCATGCGGAAGTTCATGGTGGACTGGAGGGAAGCCCAGTAGGCCTCGACCAGGTCCTTACCGAAGCAAGCAATCTCACCGGTGGAGGACATCTCGACGCCCAGGAACGGGTCGGCACCAGCCAGACGGGTCCAGGAGAACTGGGGAACCTTGGTGGCGAGGTAGTCACGCTCCACCTTCATGAGGTCGACGGGCTCCGGAACATCACGGCCGACGAGAGCCTTGGTGGCGACGTCGATGAAGTTGGTACCCAGGACCTTGCTGACGAAGGGGAAAGAGCGGGAGGCGCGCAGGTTGCACTCGATAACCTTGAGAGCGGGCTCGGCACCCTCCTGGTCGGCCTTGATGATCTGCATGTTGAAGGGACCAGTAATGTTCCAAGCCTTGGCGACTTTCTCGGCGATGTCCTTGACGCGGGCCATGATGGGCTCCTCGATGTTGGCGGGGGGCAGGACGAGGGTGGCATCACCGGAGTGAACACCAGCGGGCTCGACGTGCTCGGAAACGGCGTGGACAAGCAGTTTACCGTTGGAAGCCACGGCATCCACATCGATCTCCTCGGCACCCTCAATGAACTTAGTGATGACGACGGGGTGGTCTGGGGAAACGGCAGAGGCGTTCAGGAGCTTCTCCTTGAGCTCATCAACACCGTAGATGACGTTCATGGCGGCACCGGACAGGACGTAACTGGGGCGAACCAGGACGGGGTAACCAACAGCGTCGGCGAAGGCTTCGGCATCAGCGACAGAGGTCAGTTCCTTCCAGGCGGGCTGGTCGACACCAATGCTATCGAGGATAGAGGAGAACTTGTGACGGTCCTCGGCCTTGTCGATGTCCAGAGGGTTGGTACCCAGAATAGTAGCACCACCGGTCTCTTGCAGACGGAGGGCAATGTTCTGAGGCAGCTGACCACCGACAGAGACAACGACACCGCTAGCGGCCTCGAGCTCGTAGATATCCATGACACGCTCGTAGCTGAGCTCCTCGAAGTACAGCTTGTCAGCGGTATCGAAGTCAGTGGAGTAGGTCTCGGGGTTGTAGTTGATCATAACGGTCTTCTTGCCCATCTCGCGGAGGGAGAGAGTGGCGTTAACAGCGCACCAATCGAACTCAACGGAGCTACCAATACGGTACACACCGCTGCCCAGAATGATGGTCCCATGTTCATCGAAGGTAACATCGTGGGAGGAAGCGTTGTAGGTGGTGTAGAGGTAGTTAGTGTCGGCAGGGAACTCGGCAGCAAGGGTATCGATCTTCTTAACCCAAGGGGTGATGCCGAAGGACTTACGGCGGGCACGGACATCATCCTCGGTGGATCCAACGAGGAGAGAGATCTGCTTATCAGAGAAACCTAGCTTCTTGGCCTTCATCAGGATCTCCTGCTTGAGGCCGAAGAGGCTACCGATCTCCTTGAGCTCGTTGTTGCAGTCCACAATGTTCTGGATCTTGTACAAGAACCACTTGTCGATCTTTGTCAGTTCGTGGACCTTGTCAACCGAGTAGTTCTCGTGGAGCATAGCCTGTCCAACGGCCAACCAGCGACGGTCAGTGGGGTTGCGAAGAGTCTCATCGAGGTCATCGAACTTATCACCCTGGAGACCAAGGTATTGAGGGTCAACCTGACGGATGGCCTTCTGCAGGGACTCCTCCCAGGTACGACCAATAGCCATAACCTCACCAACCGACTTCATGGCGGAGCCAATGTCGCGGTTGACGTGCTGGAACTTGCTCAAATCCCAGCGGGGAATCTTGGTGACAATGTAGTCCAGACTGGGCTCAAAGTTGGCGGTGGTGGTCTTGGTAACGGCGTTAGGGAGCTCGGGGAGAGTGTGTCCCAGACCGATCTTAGCCGCGGTGTAAGCAAGCGGGTAACCGGTGGCCTTAGAAGCCAGAGCGGACGAACGCGAAAGACGAGCGTTGACCTCAATGACACGGTAGTCAAGTCCATCGGGTTGCAGAGCGTACTGGACATTGCACTCGCCAACGACGCCCAAGTGACGAACAATCTTAATGGCAGCAGTGCGGAGCATGTGGTACTCCTCGTCAGACAGAGTTTGACTAGGTGCAACAACGATACTGTCACCGGTGTGAATTCCAAGAGGGTCGAAGTTCTCCATGTTGCAAACGGTAATACAGTTGTTGGAAGCGTCACGGACAACCTCGTACTCAACCTCCTTCCAGCCCTTGAGCGACTTCTCGACCAAGATCTGGGGGGCAAGAGACAGAGAGCGCGAGGACAAGTCACGGAGCTCATCGGGGTTGGAAGCGAAGCCAGAACCCAGACCACCAAGGGCGTAAGCAGACCGGACAATGATGGGGTAGCCAACCTCCTCGGCAGCCTTGAGAGCGTCCTCGACAGTCTCAACGGCGGTCGATTCGGCAATAGGAATATCAATCTCGTTCAAGGCCTGGGCGAAGAGGTCACGGTCCTCACTGGTCTCCAGGGTCTTGATGGGGGTGCCGAGAACCTTGACACCGTAACGTTCGAAGGTGCCCATGCGGTTCATCTGCACACCCAGGTTCAGAGCGGTCTGACCACCGAAGGCGAGGAGAATACCATCGGGGCGCTCGCGCTCAATGACGTGGGTGACATATTCGGGGGTGACGGGGAGGTAGTAGACTTCGTCCGCAAGCTTGTGGTCGGTCTGGATGGTCGCAATGTTGGGGTTGATCAGGATTGAGTGGATGCTGGCTTCCTTGAGAGCTTTAAGAGCTTGAGAGCCTATTTGATCACACAGTCAAGAGTTTAGTTTCCATTGTCATCTGAATTGATGTTTAGGGGACATTTCTTAAGCTTTCTTAAGCTCTCTGTATTCTCCGCAGAAAAGCTTCCCGTGCAGACCAGACCCCCATAGGGGCCTGACGGGGGGATTTAACCGGCGCGAAATTCGACTCCAGGAGGTTCCAACTTACCGGAATAATCGAATTCTCCAGCCTGTCCAATGCTCAGACCACCACTACCAATGACGAGGACCTTCTTGACATCGACGAGGTTGCTACCGGTCGAGACCGCACCGCTAGCGAGGTAAGACTCGGCAGCCGGGGGCTTCTGGGCAGACAGGCGGTTCAAGGTGCTGGAGAAAGAACGGAGCTGCTGAGACCGAGCCGTGGGAATCTTCTGCAGGCGTAGAGTCGAGGCCGTGGAACGGACGGACTGAGATGAGAATGCGCGCAAAGAGAGTGCCGGGCGGGTTTCAGCAATGCAGCGCTGGCGCAGCAGGGCGGCCGCCTGCCCACATCGAGCAGCAAGGACCATTGCGCACCGAAGGTAATGTTTCAATTGCTGAGAGATGTGTTGAGGATGAGTCTACGCTTTGCTGGGATTCTTTTTTTTCCGCCGCGAAGTCGCTAATTGGCCCGCTCCCTTCACCGTATACGGCTCCACTTTTGAGAACGAGAGAAAGCCGGGGGAATTGGGGATTTTAGGTATATACCTAGGTAGATTGGAGGATCTAATAATGAATGTTAATAATTTAAAGAAGATATTGAGTTGTTCCTGTGTTTCGTTCTTTCCTCCTTTTTTTCCTATTATAATTTCTTTTTTTTTTCCAGTTGACAGCGATGAGTCAAAAACCTGGATGTGGAGACGAGGATCTCTCGGCAAATATCTTTCTTATGTATACTAAAACCTATGCGCATTTGCGTACTCAATAGAGCCTAGATAATTCTTTATGATATATCTACATTGTCATTCGTATAGAAGCTATATAGTGTATGATGGGCAATTATTGGGAGCTTCCAGCAAGAACATCATACATTACGCGGTGATAATCTTCCCGTGGACAATGCCGATGCCGGACCCCAACGCTATCTCTTATCTCTCGATTTCGAGTTACAAGTTTTTACATTAGAACCCTAATTGACGGTAAATTGGCTACCGAAATTGGCTAGTGCGAACCTTAGACGCCGATTTAGCTCCCTTTGTATCAAATCTTGCTTATTCCAACGTCACGTGCCAGTGATGTATATTTGATCTCTGTGCTCGGTGAGCACCTGGGCACTTAGGGCTGCTAAGTGATCGCCTGGCCCTTCACTCAGTATTAACAGGGTAAAGTATTGATTGAAATACGTAGTCACATCCTTTGCTCGGTTTTTACCCGCTTGTAAGATCCCATCTAGTATCTGTAGAGTACTTGTCAGGACCCCAGCACTGAAGGCGTTGGTGTCCGGGGATAGGAGGATATAGACATTCATTAAATGCAACCGTCATGAAATTTAAGTTCATCCAACTGACCGGCTAAGGTAGTGTTCATTATAGTATACATGGAGGATTTCAAAGGTTGAAAATATGTCGTCAGCTAGGATTGGGAGATAAGGCAGACAACATAGAATTGGGGGCCTTCCTAGAGTCAGTCCCTAACGCTGTAGTTGGATATGAAGAGAGATAAGATGCGTACTAATCATATACGCAGGAAACCCCCATAATCGAGACTTACAGCAGTGTCCTTTGGTAACTCACTGCATGCATCAGAAGAGAGAGCAATTTGGCTTGGTTCTACTAGTGGCAGGCAACCACGAAAGGTTGGATAAAAATATGAGGCTACGAACTGGCGAAGTTTGTCTGACCGCAGCCTAACATGCACAATATAGGACAAAGAGAAGTGGTACCTACACATGTAGGAGATCCATAACAGGACTGCATTCTCAGGTTAGGCCGAAACTTTCTCCGCTTGTTTCTCTTGTTGCTGCGTCTCTGTTATAGGTATCGTAGGGGTTTATGTTTTCGGTTTGATGCCCGGTAAATAATAAACAAGAAGAAAAGCACGAGTACAGAATAAAGGTTGAAAGGATAATAGCGGCATGAAGCGGCATGACAATATTGAAAAAAGATAGAATGAACCGCGACGTAAGGAGATCAAGAAGACAAAGCACAATTAGAATCAAAATCGCCAAATATGGGATAGATAGGACTAGAAATGGAGACGTCCAAGGCCGGATAATGATAAAACCCCATCTTTTGTAACACGTACTCTGGGAGACCAAGACGAGGATTATGACGGTGGTCATCCATTGCATCTGTAGGGTTTCTGTTCCCATAATAAAATTCAGATTGCCCAGCAGGTGCCCACCTGGGCAGGTGGATCAGCATTGATTATATAGGCGTGCCATTAAACCAACCTTGGAAGGTTCATTAGAGCCTTGGAACAAAAGAGCCCCATCCATGGATCCATCCATCCATATTAGCTATGTGGATCCTAAAAAATCATATCAGCCAATAAAAAGCTTCCGAACTTATATCTTTCCCCTTTTTTTACTTCCCAGGTGCCATCCTTGCAAGGAATATATACATGGACCTTGGAATGACCACGGGAACTATAATCATCCTCGAATTGTGCCTCCGGAGGCTCCTGAGGCTTTTTCAAATCAATATGCCAGTCATATAGATTCATGAACCAGCTTATGGACTGTGATAAGGTTGGTATCAGCAGGGTCCTAGCGCTTTGCTTCCTTGCGGCCCTACTCGGTGGCGTATATATTATCAGTTCCGGACAGTAATGTTTCGTTTTATGCTCCGTTTAATTGATTGACCTTTACTATCTATGTGTTTGTTCCTCGCCAGCCCATCCATAAAAACACACGACTTCTTTGTAATCCTGATGGGTTATCCATGGATATATTTAGCTGTCAGTCCCACATATGCTGTCCAATTGTTATGTTGGAAACAGCTCGCGGGATTCTTGAAATATGATTGAGATTTCTAATGTCAACTTTCTACCCAACAGACTGCCTAGCTAAAGTTGAAGTGCAATGTACGGAGTACGGAGTACGATCGAGTTTGATGCCACGATACTCGACTCGAAGCGGGCCAACACCAAAATAACAATGCACATAGCTGGGTCAAGCTGAAATGTGCCGATAGGGTATATTATACATTAGGAATAACTATTATAATACATACGACACAGTACAATCATTCTACAACGCCCACTCTCCCATTCAGACCTGACCAAGGACCACTTGGCTGCTTCTCAATCCGAGACCCACCGCCCCTCGACATCCCCTTCGCGGAGCCAGTTTTGGATGCCCATGAATCCGACACATCTTGGTTCCCCCGACCCTCCAGCATGACCTCGTCGATGTCCTGGTTGAGTGTTTTACAAACGTCAGCCAGGGTCTGCCGGGCATCTTGCGCAATCTCAGTACCCAATGCGATCTTTTGTTGAACAAAGTCTCGTCCATTGGCAGCTGCAGCATTAGAGGCAAATGCCCATGCTTCAGCGAGACCAACGACCTCATCCGGGGTCTGATCGGAGGTCTGGGTCTGGGTTCGCGAGTTGAGAGGAGAAGTCGCATGATTAAAGCGCGGCTGGCGGGCGGGAGTGGGGTATTCGGGGAGTAGGTGGGATTCGTCGCTTAGACGATTGAGAGCGCGGAGGGTCGTGGACGTTTCTTTCGAGAGTAAGCCGGATAGATAAGATTTCTGGAGAGCCAGCGACTTTTGAATCTTAAGTAGCGGGACCAGGTTTTCGTTTGTGTATGACAGAACGTCGATTGGATTTGGTGGTGGCATTTCGGCTATGGCAAGTTCATTTTTGTTGGTTGGTCGTGCCTGAGGCTTCTGGGCCACATTAACTGGCTGACAAGCTCTGGAGGCGGCGTCGAGGAGATCTCGCCGGGCTTGGAGATATGCAGCATATTGTTCCGTAATCTGTGTCTTGCGATTCTCTAGCTCCCGCTGGGCTTCCTCGATTTCATGCGGAGGAAGTTCTTGGAGCAGACTCTCATCTGGATCCTCTTGACCAACCAGCCGTTCCTCCACCCATTGTACTAG
Source organism: Penicillium egyptiacum (assembly GCA_911456345.1). Taxonomy (NCBI): domain Eukaryota; kingdom Fungi; phylum Ascomycota; class Eurotiomycetes; order Eurotiales; family Aspergillaceae; genus Penicillium; species Penicillium egyptiacum. The sequence continues at coordinate 2,227,639 of CAJVRC010000843.1, forward strand.
CTCATCACGGGTTGTTTGTAATGCTTTCGCTTTGGCATCGGAAGTCTCTCCTCGGGGATCATGCTGTGCCTTGGCTTTCTCAAACAATTGCTTTTGGCGGTCCAATTCAGTTCTCGCGCGAATAACTGCTCTCTCGAGCCTATGCACTAGTTCATCCAAGTCTGTTTCAGAGCCATTGCGCCCCGCCTCTGCATCTATCTCCGGCAACAGCATTTGCTCCCCATCATTACCAATGTCCACCAAGCTGCCCGCATCGCGCGTTTTAATTTCCTCAAGATAGTTCTGAAACACTTGCAGCTTGGTATGCCGGCGTCGATCGCGTAGGAGGGCAAGGTATTCACGAAGTTCGGTGCCGGGCTCTTGCAGATCGGCATCGTCAGAAGGGCGGTTCTGGGACGTCCTCTGGCGCCTTAACGAGGTGACATTCTCAGACGCCAATGCGAACTCTTTGCGGGCCGCAATATTGGCCGCCAATGCCTTCAGATAATCTTTTCTCAGCCCAGGGAGATCGGTAGGGATACGTTTGACATCGGCAACAGCATCGGTCGAGGCACACAGGTTGATGTGGGATTGAGCATGATCGCTTGACTGATCGTCGAATTCGATAAATGAGCGCAGATAAGACGTCAGTGCCTGGCGAATTTGAACGGTTTCCTGGCGCGACTTGACGTAAGGAGCGAGCGGTTTCAGAATGGCTGGAATGTGGTCAGGGGAGTTGGGTCGGGCCATGGTTCCATTGGGTGGGGGCAGTGCTATGCAAGCTTAGCGATCTGGAGGGACAGGCTAAGACCTTGACAGGTCTTGGAAGGCTTCACTGCCACAATGAACGGTGATATTGTGAGGTCGAACTGGTTGCCCAGCTCTTTCGTCCACGGGTGGATCGCAGGCTTATGTAACATGCAGATCCATCATGGATCTCAGTCCTGAAGTGGAGCTTGTTGTTTTGCAGGGAAGTCGAGCATCTACCTAGACATGATACGTTGGGTGTGACGTTCTACTGGGGGCTTATAGGCGGAAGACGCCGATCAACGATGAATTGAGTCTATTATTGCCCAATTTACTGCGTACTAGATAGCTCCAATTGAGACATCCGATACAACAGGGGCCTGAGCACCAAGTCTACTACTGCGTACAATCTCCGTTCATTTGTATAATCGTATGGAGATCAACAGAGATATTCATGAGTTGTGCCATGAGACAGCTATCAGATAATTACTTTAGTGTGTCAGCCTTTCCCTACCTAGCTAAATAGAGTAGATGTTTCTATAACACTGGAATGTCACTATTATCTCTAAAGCTACGATGTACATTTACATCCAATAGATGCAGATTACGTGCACGGCCCAATCAAAGCGACAAAGGATAAAACATCTCACGGCAAGAGAGAAGCCCAACTTTTCGGATTTCTCTCTTGCCTTTCTTAATCCCCTTCCCGAAAGGAGCAGGCCTTTGAATACCCCCGGCATAACTGGTATGTTTCAAGAATCTCCCTGGAATTGCATCAAGGGGTGTTTTGATTCATAATTCCGGAGATCTGACTGTGACTATTATTTATCCCAAGGCTGAAACATTTAGTTCGGTCCTCTCGACTCACATGCCGACCGCAGGTGCGGAAAAGTAAATTTACCGTTAAATAATATCAGAACATACCTGTCGGCCATGGCTCCCGACTTGAGCGCTATTTCCAACTCTACTATGGCACGACCTCGTGCAGCAACAACGGCACCCGCTATGGCATCGCAGTCCCCAACACCCCAGCAACCAGTACATGGCCCTCATACTTCCGCAGCACTCCCGCCCCAAGGAAGTCCACCTCTCGGAACGGGGGATTATGGCATCACAAGTACCGCTCAGGGTAAGTCCACAGTGGCAGGCGTCACTTCGATGAGCTTCCCGACTAACGAAACAAGGGCCATTGCGTCACCCTCAGCCGCTGACGCCTTCGGATCTTCATCTAGTGCTTGAGAAAGAGCAAGAAGCGATGGTAAGTGGGATTCCAGAGCCCCAAAGTATACCTACCCCTCAATCGCTGACGCATCAGAAATTCCCCCAGGTGAATCGATTAACCCGTGAGCTATCTATTCTCCGCCAACAGACAGCATCCGTGGCATCGACAGCGTCCTCCACATCGACATTTAACGAGGCAGATGGTACACGGGCATCACCCACCCTCAGTAGCTCAATCCCGTCTCACTCCGCTCGACGGAACCGGTCGAATTCCAGTCTCAGTTCGCATACTTCAGCAAACCAGGGCCAGCAGTCCGCAAGTGTTACTGGAATCGCTCCCTCACGAGAAATACCGTATCGCCCGGCAGACCATTCTCGAACGGTTCGCAGTCGCGAGCCATCCCTCACATCTCGCCGACCCTCCATCGGGTCTCTATCCTCATTCTCCCACAATAACAGCAACATATACCCACACCGGAACTCGGTATCACAGTCCCAGCTAGGCCATTCACCCGGAGGCTCGCTGTCGCGGTTTGAGGAGGCCACACATCACAGGTTGGAAGTGGAATACATGAAACGGGAGAACGAACAGCTCAGGAGGCGAGTGCGCGATCTGGAGCGGACTTTAAAGAGGCAAAAGGATGATTCTGCAAGTGAGGCTTCTGCAACACCGTCTGAAAGAATCATTGATGCCTGATTCCACTTCCATTCCAACCCATACCATTCTTTTGCATTGCCACTCTGTAGACAGTGCCAATTTTTTCATCTCGGGAGGTTTGCAGGCAAACACATTCAGTGAAATCCTATTTTTGACATGTGAAATCCGTTTTTCCGGCAGCTCCATTGAAAATCATGTAGTCCAATGAAAAAGCTCAACAAAAGTAAAAGAAGCCAAAAAGAAATTAGCTATGTGAGGCGGTGCAGCAGCCCCGCCGTACGTCACCACGTCACCTGTGGCGCAGTAGGCCTCAGATAAATAGTCGCATCCCACCTGGGAAATGCTGTGACGCTCAGATTTCTTTGCAAGTTTCTTCTTTCCACTCTACCTAAATCATAATGTCTCACTCTACTGTCCACGTTTCTGGCATCTCGTCAACAACCTCTGAGAAGGATGTTCGCGACTTCTTTAGCTTCTGGTACATTGTCACAATGAGTACTTTACTTGACAACTTGCTAACTTAAACAGCGGAAAGATTGTCACCCTCTCCATCACCCCAGTCTCTGGGGAAGCTGAAGCTCAGAAGTCCGCCACTGTGACCTTTGAAAAGGAGGCGTAAGCTACCCCGCACGCAGTTTCAACTTCATATCCCGCCCGCAATCAGCCCACATGAAACCCAAACTAACCCAATCCCTAAAAACAGCGCTGCCAAAACTGCCCTCCTCCTAGACCAGACCCAACTAGGCAGTTCTGCTGTGCACGTCGAAGCAGCCCAAAACATCGAAGACCTAGCCGGAGCCCAAGCCACTGGTGCAGGCGAGACCAAGGAAGAAGAGCACCACATCCCACAAGAAGACAAGCCCCGATCGCGCATCGTCGCAGAGTATCTGGCGCACGGGTACGTTGTGAGCGACAATGCAATAATGAAGGCGATCGCCCTGGACAAGAAGCATGGAGTCTCAAACCGCTTCACGTCGGCACTCACAAACTTCGATAAGAAGTACAATGCCACCGAGCGCGCTAAGGGCATTGATGATAGCTACCAGATCTCCACTAAGGCGGCCACTGGCTGGCGCGGCCTGAGCTCGTACTTCGAGAAGGCACTGGGACATCCCTCCGGCCAGAAACTGCGTGACTTCTATGTTCAGACCGATAAGCAGGTCCGCGACATTCACGCTGAGGCTCGTCGTCTGGCGGATCTGAAGCAGGGCAAGAGTGGTGAGGGTGAGGGTGCTGCTGCCCCCACCTCTGCTGCTGCCCCTGCTCCTGCTGCTGCCGCTCCTGCTGCCGAGTCCACTGCTGTTACTTCTCAGCCCGAGGCTGCTGCTGCGCCTGTTGAGAAGTCCTAAGGGATCCTTGGGTTGAGGTCTTACTTTAATGTTGAGATGAATATTCGCGCTGGGCGTGTTTACTTTGTGTCTATTGCTTTATTCTTTCCCTTCTTATGATGCCATGCCATGCCATGCCATGCCATGTTCATATTTTATTTTCCTTTCTACCTGTGGTAACCTGAGTTTTGGTCTTACTAGAAGCGAGTCGTTGATAGCCATGGAGTAGTACCCATTAAGCAAAGTAAATGGACATAAAAGACTGATTCCACTCCCAAGATTTATTATATTGTTTTAACAAGTACAGGAAGATAGTTATTTGAGTTTATTCTTCATGATATCATTATCCAAAAATTCAAAGGAAAGACCCTTTCAAGTATGCGCACGAAACACCCCACCTCAATGTTGGTTTCCCTTGGCGAACTTCTCCGCCTCGATCTTCTCTAGCGGATGCTCAGGGTTGCTCGTCAGTACATTGTCCCTGAAGTACTCCGACGATTGCTGCGAGAACCCGGGTGCTGGGTGTCGGCCGACTTCGGTCTTGCCGGAGCCGGGGACATCCTGCTGCTGGGCGCCGGGCTGGCGCTCCGGATCGGGAGATTGGCGGCCGGGGCAGGGAGCAGACATTGTTGTGAATATTATATAATTGGATTTGATATGCTAAATAGAGCGATAAGGGTGAGTATCTGAATTGAAGTGGGGAAACGAAGTGTCAGATATGGTGATCTTGATACTACTGACCTTCAATGGATGTAGCCTTAGTGTTAGATGATGTAGAATATTTGGGTTTAAGCAGTAAAATCTAAGAAGGAACAGCGAGCTTTTTATTTCATTCTCGAAATTAACTGACGTTAAGCTAAACCGGTTATTGGAGTTCATCATGATGACGTTGTGGACTGCCACTTGGAACAAGGTGAGGCTCCATTCTACCTATGTACATATGCACGTACGACTACCAACCGAGGATGATATTGCATTGTTTTATCTACAACAACGGCCTACAATTTGCCTTTGAGGCCGGCCTGTAGAGGAATCCTTATATTTGGTAGTTATACGAGGCTGTATAGCCATAGATCCTTACTATAGGCCATTTCCTTCTTTGCTTTAGAACTACCACTTCTTTTAAATAGCGCCCTGATATCCTATGGCTCTAGAACTGAACTTGCCCTCTTTTGTAACATAAATACATGCCGATCTCCAAGTTCACTTCAAAAGTGAACCGCGCCGACGTCGGGATAATGCCTCTGAGGCATATGACGTCATTTCTCACGATCTTTGTTTTGACCTCACATCTTCTTCCTTCTGCACTCCTGGCCAATCCTCCCCCAGTCGCTTCTCATGTGCCTTCGGAGGCCAGTTTTGTGTACCTTGTTGGATGTCCTTATATATACATATGTACCTACATGAGTAAACTTGAAATGTTCTCGTAACGATGTGGATTCAGTTCCGAGTCCACCTATGTGGCTGGTATCTACGGTACTACGGGTTCCAGAACTGGAATCCAAAATTCGTAGCTTGGCTGATGTACTATATCATGAGGAAACAAGGGTGTCTTCAGGGGAATCTGTGCATCGAAGAGGATTAGAAGGGGGAGGGGGGAATACCCTCGAGCAGAATGTCCACGGGTAGGACTTTTAAGAGTACATCAGCGAGAGCATGACAGGAAAAAGACATGATGAAAGAAACACGGAGGTACAGAGCAGATGGGACATGATCTAAAGAAGCGGAAAGACATGAAATGGGCATATGGTCTCGTGAGGAAAATGTGGAAGGGGGAACTGAATAGAGACTAAACGTCCGAGGCATTGGAAATTCGAAGCTTTTTTGTTTTCTCGATCCATCTCGGTTATAGTCTCTTAGTTGCCGTTGGCCTGCATGCCCGCTGCGGCGGCGGCTTCTGCGTTGGCAGCGGCAACCATGGCCTTGGCGTCGGCTTCGTGGAAGACACCTTGAATGACTTGCTGCTCTTCGGGACCGAGAACCTTGGTCAGACTCTCGTAGAGCTGGGGTTGTTCTTGCTGAAGGCCTGAAAATGAGGTTAGCGGGTGATACATGAAGGAGATACTTTCGTAGAGGTCACTTACTCAACAGGACATGCTTGAACATGCCATATGGCTCCACCTTGTCCAGAGGGGTCTCCAGAAGGCTTTCCTCGTCCATGTCATCGTCGTCGTCATCGGCGTAGGAGCCGAACTTTTGAGCCTCCTGGTTGAGGAAGTCGAGGTAAGCGGCACTCTCGTCGACGACGTCGTCTTCCTCAAGAGCTGCTTCAACCTCGTTTTCGTCCCACTCAACATCTCCATCCCAGTCATTGTCCTCGTCATCCTCATCATCCTCGTCATCGAGGGTGAAGTCAGACTCCCTGGTAGCATCCTCGCGTTCTGAATGAATTCTTAGCCTTGGGCGAACACGACGGGGGGTTGGGGAAACGTACGTTTGAGAGCAGCAGGCAGGGTCTGGAAGAGCCTTGTCACACCTTGCAAGAGTCTCGGCCATCCCTGCTGGACACTGACGGGAACATCGGCAGCCTTTAGAGTAAGCAGTGAGCTGATTGCGGCAATTGACAGCTTCTTGTCATGCACACGTCTGAAGTTGTCGATGTTAGCGAACCAAGTGCTGAAGAACTTGTTGGTCCAGCCCTTGGCCTCCATAACCTGAAGACTGAGAGCTGAGTTGTAGTAGATGGCGTTGATGACCATCTCCATCAAGTGGATGCGGTACGACTTGGTGCGTGCCTCGCCGGCGTCGATAACCCGCATAGCCATCTCAATGAACATAGGGATATACTGGTCAATGTGACCTCGAAGGTTGAGCATCAGCGTCTCAGCGAGCTTGCACCCGCAGATGCGGTCAACGCCACCGACCTTCTCGTCAGAAAAGATGTCCTGTACCATACCGACCATAGCGTCCAGGTAAGCTGGGTTCTGAACCAGCATATCGGAGCCATAAGCGACGTAGTTGTCAAGGGCGGGGAGCATGTCTGCAGCAGAAAGGTCAATAGAAATTCAAGACTGCGTGAATTGATGTGAACCCTCTTACCTTCGAGATACAGCTCAGCGCCAGCCTTGAACGTCTTGTGAATCAGCTCGAAAGCTTCCCACATGGATGGGGAAATGGTCTTCGATGCGAACGTGCAGCTATCAATGATCTCGAAAATTTCGTTATAGAGATCTAAAACAAAGAATTAGAGCTGGACATAAGCTTAATAGATTGAAAAACTTACCATAAAGCTTGTTCTCCAAGGTGATGCTGATGACGGGCATCAAGATGGTCTCGAGGTGCAGAAGGACGTCAGGGGTGCTCTCGAGAGTGAGAATGAGGGTGCCGATGGTCTGCAACACGCCCAGAGCGGTGATGCTCTTGTCATCCAGGAAATCGCCGTAGCCATCTTCGTCGCCACCCTTGGCGGCGTTGCGCTCCAGGAGCTCACCAACAATACGCATGTAAGTATCGCGGAGCTGCTCGCTCAGCGCCACAGCGAAGGGAGTAAGCTCGGCGGAGAAAACCTCAACAAAGTCCTCCATGACGTTGGCCAGAGCATCCACATCGACCTCATTGGCCAACTTGAGAAGCTGCTGCATAATCTGGGGGATGTTCTGCTGCATAGATGTACGGATGACATCGTGACGGATAAGGGGCTGCAGAGCAAGGGCGGCCTCAACTCGTACGGGAAGTTCGGAATCGGTCATGGACTCGAGGATGTTTCGGTAGATAACCATGAGGTTGTTCGGGTCCTTGAAATCAAGTTGCTCGAACTTCTCCAGGGTGTCACAAGCACGAGCACGGAGGAAGCCGTGAGGACTGCGGAATTCGGGGAAAACATGACGGACGAAGAAGTATTCCACCTGGTCAGCAATCGGGCTCTTCTTGCCCAGGATGACGGAAGCAAGCGAGCCAATCATTCTCAAAGCTCCCTCCTTCTCCCTTGGCTGCTTCTGCTCCTCCGGCTCAGACTCATATTTGCTAACAACACTGTTCACGAATGTGAGAATGGAGAAGGTCTGCTTCTTGCGGTTCTTGGTGAGGGAAACCAAGAAGTTTGTGGCGGCAACATCAGGAGCGGACACTTCCTCATAGAGGTTCAACTTGCGGTGGAGATACTCAGATGGGTCATCTTCGAAAAGCTCAATGTCCTCGTCGGACTGGCACAGGATAGGGAAAACGAAGTGGGCGATCAGGTTGTCCATGTGCGGCTTCAAGTGGTCCCACATGGCCTTTGGCTTGACACACTCCTCCATAAAGACCAAAGTATATGATAGTGCGGAGTTGCTGAGCCATTGCGTCTTGGAAACCCACTTGTCAATCTCCGTCAGGTATCCCTTGAGAATTTCGGGGGCGAAAGTGCTGATAAAGGTCTTCGCATACGGTGTGTAGTCGGGGGTAGAGGATTTCGTGATTGTGGTGGGGTTGCCGTATCTGATGAATAGGCGGTTCAGGTTGGCGTATGACCACTTCTTGCACTTCCACCAGTGGTTCATCTCCCTCTCCTCCTTCGAATCTGCCATTGAGCTCGCAGGGGGTGTCTTCGAGACAATGCGCAGGAATAGTGTACACCAGTCGACAGTAGCCTGGTGGGTTTGTAGGCATGGAGAAAGCTCGAACTAAATTAGCAACAAGTCAGTATAAATGGCCTAGCCTCGTGCGGACTAGAATCAGGGCAACTGACATAAATTGCGTGTTTGAAAGCCTTCACCACAATACGAAGCATCTCCGCAGCCTCCAGGCTTTCCTCATCAACAAGCTTCGATCCAATGCTGAGCAGCTGGGGGAATGAATGCTCCACGATCTTATCGAACTCCTCTCTCTTCTCGCCGGCCTTAAACCTGTAAACCCGGCAGACCGCCAAAAGACACTGCAGACCAGCATAGACCGTACTTGCGTCGTTGGTGCTGAGGAGTTGCAGAGTAAGATCCAAGAATCCGGGCCACTGCTCGGGGAAGTCGTTTTGGAGAATCTTCTGGAGGAGGGGAACCAGTTGATTACGGACATTGGGAGGGGTCGAGGCGAGGGCAGGGATAAGTCTCTCCCTGAAACTGGGCTTTTCTGCTTCAGGAATTGGCGTACGCTGCGGGCTATCTTCGACGGGGGCCCATCCGCGGGTAATGCGGTTCTTCAGGTAAACACCAGCTATAAGAAAGAGCGGGGTCAGTAAGAGACAGAAGTTTTGCGAACCAATATGCACATCCAGAAACGTACCAGAGAGCTGGACCGCATTGTTCTGCTCGCCCTGCAAGATATCCAAGAGTCCATTGATAAATCCGGGTTGCGTCTCGGCCTAGATACATCGACCACGTGTGAGCCTGACGTTCGGTGCCCCGCCAGTCGATCTAGCACATACATATTTCAAATCAAGCTCCGCTTGCCGACGAATATCCGCATTCGCGTCTAGAGTAGACTGAATGCGATCTCGGAGGGCTGTGACATCCATCGCGCAACAATCCCCCAACACCAGAAAGTCAAAAAAATCTCCAAGTAAATTGAGAACCCCGAGGGGAGACGCGGAGCGGCGCCGATAGAAGACGGGTGAGGGGAAAGAGTCAAGGATTGAAAGGACGTGAATGTCCTAAAGAGATCGTATGGATCTTGAAGAGAAGGGAAGAGAGAAGATGTTGTTCTTCAAGAGGAGGGGGATTTTTTTCGATTTTCCCGACTCTCGGGAGGCGGTCGCCCCGCAGCTAATCAGAGGCCGCACACACGGATTTTCTTATGAACTATGGGCTACGACAAGGGTAACACTTGGGGTTGATTTAGTTGCTTTCTATAAGATATTATAAAATGTTCTGGGGTTTAAATAATCCATTTCAAATTCGATGGTTTATTTCATTTCTTCGTCTCGATTTACATACATTGCGGTGAATCGGTGGAAATGATAAATGACTACCCAATAGGGGCACAGGTATTGAACCGTATACCCCCTAAGGATTGGGTATCTTCACATGTAAAGAGAGGCCGCGAAGATGACATCGCGCTTGATCAACTCCTGAGCCTGCTGCATCTTAGTGTAAAGGGTCGGGTCGCCGACCAATTTGGCCGCATTCTTCACTTCGCGACAAGTCTCGTCCAGTCGGGTGATCACCCGAACAATAGTACCCTCCATCACGTCCGTGAGGTCTGTGATGCGATTGAAAGACATTCCCTTGGCCCACTCATAAACAACCTCGGCGAGACCAAAGCGTGGCGTGCTGGCGAAGTCGTTGGCATCCTCACTAGACTGAATGACTTGGTGCAGGATCTGGAAATCATTCACTCTCTCGGCGATACGAACGATCTCCTTCTGGCCCTTCTCCAGACGAGGAGTGAGGGTAGGGGTGCTCTCTGTCTTCTCCTGGAATACAAATGCGGAGAGGAGTGCAACAATCTCCTCCGGTTCGTATTCAGCAAGAACATTCTCGAGGACCAACTCGGTCAGTACCAGCTCGTCGGCGGAGTGAATCTCGCACGCCACCTTGCCCTTCAGTTGTACACGGGATTGCTCGTCAACAAAGCCGAGCTCCCTCAGCACGTGAATGCGCTGCTCATAATCCGGAAGTAGTTGAAGGTTTTGGTCCGACATCAGTTGCTTCAGCTCCGAGATGTTTTCTTTGACTTGCCACTCGTCGTGTTGCATCTCGAACTATCAGATATTAGTACAGGGTTCAGATTAATAGAAATAGAACACTCACGTGGTTCACGAAATCAGGGCATTGTAGACAGTGGCATGACTGAGCAATCTCTGCCTGAGCTTGTCGTTTGTCGAGGATATCGCGGATTTCCATCTCTTTGATACGTTGCCAATCGATTTCGTCCCAGGCCGTATCGATCCAAGAGCTAGTGTACTGACACAGTTCCTTTTCAGCCCACTTGATAGACTCTGTTCCCGAATTAGTATTTCTTGACTGTAGGTGCAAAAAGAAGTCTCTTACCTTTCTTAATGTTCAGATACCATATCGGTTTTGTGATCTTAACCAGGGTGTTTGTCACGCACTCGACATCGGATAGCGGGATCTTGCATATGCGAAGGCTCATGTCATCGACGCGATTGGGGAGTGGTTGGAAGTATGGTCGGAACATAGGCAAGAATGGAAGAATGTCGGTGGGGTGCCGCTTGCTTCTCAACGTTCCGATCTCAAGCACTTGAATGCAGGGCACAGCCCCGACGACTCCCGCGGAAACCCCATCGCGCGTGATAACACCAGCGGTACGCAGTCCGTCCTATCTTTCACGTCAGCATTTTATCAAACACGTAACTAGGTACAACATAATAATGGTAACCAACCTTGCGGTACACCACCAACCTCTTCATTGTGAAAAGACGTTTGCCGACAGGCGATGATAGCAGTTCAGCGTGGAATTCAGCTGTGAGCTTTCGATACTCCATGGCGGCGTTATGGCATGCAATCAAATCCAGGTCACAGATTTCACATGGTGCCCGTTTGATTTTCGCAAGACTGGCCTCAGATACCTGGACTTGCTTCTCCTGTTCCGGTAAGAGAGCTTGCGTTGCGTTTTCACTAAAACTCCGTTTGATCATTTCCTCAATCTTCAGGGCTTCCACACGCAACAGGTTCAATATCATGTTGTATGTGAGTCGGAATTGAGACCTGAGCTTTGTCGGGGCTCCAAGGATCATCTGTTTCAGCGAGGCAGCAGATGGCGCCTCGTCTTTTCCGCTGTTTGTCACGATAACATACCCCACGTTGTCAAGGCCTCTACGACCAGCACGTCCCGCCATTTGCGTATATTCGCCGGGCAGAAGATCACGGAAGCTTTTGCCGTCGTGCTTACGGAACCCGGAGAATACCACAGTTCGGGTGGGAAGATTCAAGCCCATAGCGAAGGTTTCCGTTGCGAACAGGACCTTTACGAGAGACCTAGCGAAGAGAATCTCAACAACTTCCTTCATTATGGGCAGGAGACCGCCATGGTGAACAGCAATGCCTCTGCTTAGTAGCTCCCGAAGGCGAAGAATTTGCGGCAGCGTGCGGTCCTCAGGCTTCAATCGGGTGAGTGACTTCTCAATGAACATGTGTGTCAAACTCTTCTCGTTCGCATTGCTGAAGTCTTGGTTTGACAGTGAATCCGCGTTCTCTTCGCATCGCTTCTTGGAGAAGACGAAGACACATCCCGGCAGCAAGTCTTCTTTGCGAAGATGCGAAACAAGATGCACCCAGGTGTTTTTGTCCTGGGCCGCACTGGTACGACCACCGCCACGGCCTGTGCGAGCAATGTTACCCGTTCCTCGGTTGGCATACTGTCCGCCGATCTGTCCCCGGCCTCGTGGCGGGCCTCCACGCTGTGGGCCGCCGCGACCACCTCTGACATTCGGTGGTTGACCACGTCCCCGGCCCTGAGGGGCTGGTGCCCTAGCTTGCGCCGACTGCGCCTGAGCTTCAGCCTCCTTCATGGCTTTGACCTTATCTCTACCGGACAGAATATCATCCGCTGCCTTCCAGCCGCTCTCAAGGAATCTCTTGTTGGAGTCGACGATCTTGTGCTTGCTCTTCCCGGCCCAGAGATAGTGCTCCAGCGGAACAGGTCGCTTGTGGGTTGAAATCACATATATGTCCTTCTTCTTTGTACGGCCCACCCATGATGCAAACTCCCGGGTATTGGGCACAGTGGCAGAGAGAAGGATCAATGTAACATGCTCTGGAAGCATAATAATAACCTCTTCCCATACCACTCCTCGTTCGAGGTCGTTCACATAATGCACCTCGTCGAAAATGACGAACTCAACGTCCCGGATAAGATCAGCGCCTCGGTACAGCATACTTCGCAAGATCTCAGTGGTCATGATGAGACAGCTGGCTTCCGGGTTGATTTGAACATCACCTGTCAGAATACCGACATCGTCGAATTCGGCTCTGAAATCACGGTATTTCTGGTTGCTCAGCGCTTTGATGGGAGACGTATAGATCGCCTTCGTCATATGTTTAGCAGCCAAGGCGATTGCATATTCAGCCACAACTGTCTTGCCTGCCGAGGTATGGGCCGCAACAAACACCGAATCGCCATTCTCAAGGTGGTAAACGGCCTCTTTTTGGAAAGTGTCGAGCTCGAATGGATACTCCCTGGCCATATCTGGAACCAACTCATTGAAGTTTGGAATATCCTTGTTGACGTCCACAACGTGGGCCCATTCTTTGCCCTTTTGTTTGTGGACGCCTGCGAGCAACTGGGTACGCGGTTCCAATGCCGGAAACTCAACCGGTAACAAAGCGTCAATGTCTTCTTCATCTTCCTCGTCGCTGAGATCATCAAGCTCGGACTGTGCTCCTGTATCGACATCGGCAATTTCCTCGGGTTGATCCACTTTCAGGTCGCTTTCCTCTTGGAGAAGGGCGGTTTCGACTTCTTGGGCACCTTCGGTAGCGTCTTTGGATTTGGCTTCGTCAAAATCGATACCGTTATCGAAGCCAGGGGGTGTCGTCAGAAGACCTCCCTCGGTGCCAAAGTTGATAATGCGATCGAGCCCAGATTGTTTTCCGGTGCTCGATTGCTCTGTGAGCTGAGCATCGGCCTCCATTGCTGCCAAGGACTCGATGGCGTCCAAGCCCCCGGGAGCGAATGGAAAGAAACCTGCGGCACCTCTGACAAATTCGGCACGGCCAGCAGGTCGGCGGAGAAGGGAGGTGGAATTTTTGGCTGTTGCACTTGCAGCAGGAACCGTGGCTTGATTATATCCAGTAACGCGTCCTTCCAGTCCCTCTCGTGTGAACCGAGTCACCGTCCGTGATTGTGTTGGGGCGAGTTCGAAAAGATCTGCATAATCGGTCGAAACGTCCCATCGTCTGCCAAAGCTGTTAAAAGCTGCCCCGCAATTGAAAATAAGATGCTTACCTTTGGAGAGTGTTCAGCCAGTTAGTACTGAATTGGTCTGATGGGGTTAGAAACTCATTTTCAAGCTCTGTCAGCAACTCTTGGGCACTCTGAGGAGCTTGCTTCCGAGCTTGGAAGTTCTCGATCTTGCCATCCTCTTCGTCCGCGAGACGAGCATCGAAAGCCGCTGAGTCAAAGGTACCGCCTTCTAGGGATAATTTCTCTATTGGGAAATCGAGTGAGTCCGCCATGGTGTGAAGCAATGTGCTGGAGAGTCGACCGGCGAGTGAAATTATGTCGATGTTTTGACTCGGCAGTAGCCGAACCCCACGCCGATATGCGTATCGATTACAAGTTTTGGCTGAAACCTAAGGGGATTGCTCTTTGACGTAAACAAAAAGATGTTAAACGGATAAACTTTACTCTGCCGGTGAGTCTCAAAGAGTGTTTCGAAGTTATTCCAGGCAAGATCATGCGGCGACAGGCTCCCTCCTGAACTTCGCCGAAAGACACTAAAGGCGGTATTGTCCGGCAGTATCCATGACGTCGACGCCTAGCAGATGTGGGGTGATAAAGTACGCAGGTGTACATATTAGGGCTCCATTCTCCAATACGAACAATTACTGACTTTTGTAGCGCTATAACCTACGTGTCTCAAGCTTGAATTGTTAATTTCGGATATGGGAAATCTACCCAGTAATATAGAACTTAAGTATTTCAGACTCTAATTTTTATCAGATACGGAAAGGTTCCTACGCAAATTCCGCACCGCGCAATGTCTCGTTCCCTCTATTTTCCCCCACCAGTGAATTGCTTCACTATACCACCTTCAATATATCGGTGTGACAGATTCCAACCCCTGGCCTTTTGGGAGAACAAGGTAAATGGTTACAGGGGATACATAAACTTCAGGTTTTCCCGGTCCGTCTTATCAAGATCACGATCACCAATGTGGACAATCTGGCCGCCAGCATCAATAACTTCATCTTTGTCAGAATCCGTGTCAGTTTCAGCGAGGAGCCTCTCTCGACGTTTGTTCTCTCGCTGTAGGTAAAATCGAATGATAATGCACATCATAGGTGAGATCAACCAGAATGCAGTCATGAAGGCCCAGGGTAAGACATAACGAGGTTTGTATTTCGATTGCCAGAATCTATATTACATATCAGCGCTATATTCCTTAGCTTGCATCTTTAGATTAGACTAACTCAGGGGAGATCATGTTCGCAACAGAAGCAGCCACAATACAAGAAGACATTAGACAGAGCTTCTTCGTGTACCCAGTTGTTGTCGTTCCAGCCCAACTGAGACCGAGAAGGTAAGATGGTTTGAATGTAGATATTTGGGTGCCAACTACCAGGGCCACCTTGTTTGACCATGGAGATGCCAGCTGAGAAAGAATTAATAAGACAGACCAGAGACGTAAAAAATACATTCGCTTACCTCAATGATGCCGCCAATAAAGCAAGGAATATAGGATATAGCACATGTGTATCCTGTACCGAGACGTGTACTATAAAGCAAGGTGGCGGATCCGATAATCAAAATGAATCCCCAAATTGGCTTGATAATATTGAACAAGGCACTCTCCGCTGGGGTGAAGCCAAACCCAACAACAATAAGCGGGAGCTGTTGGGATGTGTTGTTGGGGAGCTCGTTGAAGAACATGTGCAAGCTGAGAAGAACATTATTAGTGAATATGACAGAAAGATGAAGGGGACATGTCACACATGAATAGCCAACTCTTAAGGTCAGTAAAAGATTCCCGCACCTGCGACCACTTGAACGTCGAATTCGAGATTCCAGCGTGAGTCTCGCGAATGAGTCGGATCGTATGCACCTTCTCCTCAGTGGAAAGCCATTTAGCATCAAGTGGCGAGTTGGGCAAAAATATCAGTAGAGGAATAAAGATGGCGAAGGTCAAAAGAGCACAGATGATATGAAGCCATTTCCATGAGTGGATACCCCCAACTAGAACTCCCGACTTGTCATCAACGATGAGTTTATAGGCAATCATTGTCAACATCACATTTGCCATGCTTCCGAATGCCCACCATAGGAGCTGCACCCATGGACTCTTCTTCGGAGGGAAAAACGCTTGATGAAGGACGGCGGCTGAGGGGACAATCTGGGACTCGGTCTGCAAAGGTTAGCACATTATGAATCAAAGTTCATGAGGGTGTACTAACCATTCCCAGTAGAAATCGTACAGCCATCATCTGTTTACCGGTCTTGACTGCAGGATGTACTCCAAGTAACAGGGCCCAGAGGAACAACGACCCGGTAATAAAGTACTTGTGTCCAACACGTTGCGATATCCAAGCACCCGGCCAAAGAGCGACAAGATATCCTGCGTAGAACAGGACAAATAGATCATTGAACTCATTTTTCTTTTTCGACATATGGACATCTTCGAAAATGCCCATAGTGCTAGCCTGAGACAGGGTCGACTTGTCAAGGTGGATAAGGAAGGAGATCCACCATGTTTGGCTTAGGAGACACCAGAAGTTCTTGCGGACCAGTCTTCCCTCAGCCTCTGGAGTCAAAGGCCCAACCTTGTCCTTATTCGTGTTGTAGAAATACGTTGTGTCATCGGTTTCGCGTACGTCTACCACATGAGGATCATGGGAAGGTTCACTGCCAGATGTGGTTTGGACATCGGCCTCTCTCTTTTCGCTGGGGGGAGCCATACTCGAATCCGAGACAGTCACACCTTGCTCGGGCAACGTGTTGAGTCTTTATGAGTTAATAGAGCAGAATAGAATCTATCAGGATAATCAAGAGCTTTATCCCATCACTTTATACAACAATATGGCGTTTGTTGCCTTCAAGGCCGGAGAAAGCCGATGAGAGCCTTGGCTTTCCTCGAGGTTCCCAGCAGCCTTTTCCTTTTTTCCGATTTTGTTCGCCTATTGCGGCTGAGGTTAGTTAGCGTTGAGGCATTCGCCATAGCTTTTGTTTCGCCTCTGATGCTGCTAATGGTCCGATCATTAGGACCTTGAGCGCTAGCGAGTAACCTGCCAAGACACGGGTGACTCGTAGTCCACTAGGGATGTTCTGCCAAGACGTCTTGGTTGCATCGGGGGACCTTGGGAGTCCATGGCGTTTGAGCTTGTCAGGGCTTGTCGCGGCTTGTCGGGGCTTGTCTAGATTAGGTTCATGCCATATAAAACCCTATACGACCAAGACGCAAGGCTTACAGGATCGACGATCGCAATCTCCGTATGAATTCTCGTATTGAGGTCTCGGCCATTATGGAATTATTAAAAATCAACTAATCAAGTGACTACAAATAAACAGGGAAGATTTAGCTGTACGAAGTGTTGCGCGGTCCGCCGGGGCACTCCTCGAGGCCATTCCTTTGGGCTACTTCCGGACGCCAACGCCAGAACTTGCGCATGAAAGATGAGCTCTGACAATTATCTGCCGCGTGCTTTCTCCGACATTGGACATTACTCGTGGATAGTTAAGGCTCGGGCAATCCATAATGTACATTTATCTCCGAGGCGACAAGAATCATTCAACTCACAAGCTACTGTAGGGCTAGCCTAACCGGAAATCCAGTACGGCGGAGATTAACATCAGCTCGAGGCTCATGTGGGTTGTTAGCTCTCGGAAGTGAAAGTTACCGGGGTCAACTGGAGTGCCTTGACGATCCTAGTACCTTGACGGTCAACCGGGTACCTTGATGGTCAACCATAGTACCTTGACGAACAGCGCAGCACGAGCTGTGGTGGTCAGAGTTTACTATATATGGTGAGCAAAACTCTTTTCCTCTGCCATCTATCTATTCATCCAGTCGTCCATTCATCCATTCGTCATTCAAGCTACCTTAGGCAGCATTCCAGGTCACCAATCTTGACAATGCTATCCAATATCTCGAAGCTCGGTTTCATGACACTGCTTGCCACTCCAGCGGTCCATGCATTCAAATACCATATCAGTGAAACGAACGAAACAGGCTGCCAAGGCGCAGCTGCTGATTGCTGGACCACCAATTGATCATTGTCACCAATGATGACGACTCATGCGGCACGATCGACAGTTGTGCTGATAACGATGGCGGCCCATTGAAACGTGGCGAATCTCGCGAGTGGCCAGCCCAGAATGGACATCCGGCCTTCACTATAGTCATGAACAACGACGACAACTATGACTCGACCAGCTTTGGCGATCAGGTCGGCAATGTCAAATGGGATGACGGAAAGACCTACTGTCAGCCGGAATTACCCTTACCCCACTCCGTCATTTTTATATTTACTTTCTAGATCCAGTAGCCACCTGAGGCATCACTTGCTGGAGTACTCAGAGGATCGGCACTGCTTTATAAGCCCATACTGGGATAAATAGTCGATCACTTGCTGCTCTTTAGAATCCACACTCATTTTACCACTTGCTCGGTATAGTAAGTTTTTCGTATTAGTTCATATTAGTGTCCCTCGTTCGACACCTACCCCCTGACTGTTAGTTTTGGAGCTAGCTGCTCAGCCAGCGAACCCCTTGTCTCGGGTGGTGTAACCCGCACGTTGGTTTTTTCTAGCTAGAATGTCCTCTCGATATTAGGGGAAGACAGAGGAGGGAGGAATAGTGCTAAATGTACAGGGTAAAAGAGGAGGGGACATGTTATCTAAATAAATAGACACCTGATAGAGAAATATGGGTCTGCACGCGATCCAACTGCTCCGCCGCATACCGAACACCTGAATCTTTGTGTTCCCGTAGCTAGCATTTGAGCAAGAATCCAAGCAAGCATCATCGAGACAATAGTAGGCTCCAAGCAGATCTATCTGTACCTGACGATGTTGATGATATTGACAATTTCGGGAAGATGACACCGAGATCGCCCTGCGCCAAGCGATGGAGTCCGTTCGGGTCAAGAATCGGGAACGACCCCCATTTGCTTTCTGTGCCTGGGGAACCCTAACCTCCCACTTAAGGACCGAATTGCGAGACACAAAACAACCGGTTCACTTACCAGCCATTTTCTACGAAAACATGTCAATACTCCCTGGCCGGCCAATGGAGTTGAGTATAATGTCTGTGGGATGGAATTACTTGCACGAAAGCCGATCTTTTGAATCATGCCAAAATCTGCCACGGAACTGTCGTGCGAGGTGAACTCAGGGGAAGCTAGCACAAGAATGCCAACCAGCTATATTCGTGTCATAGTGAAACAGTGTCATCCAAGTCATTCTTAATCATTGTCGATGATTTTCTAGTACAGTACAAGTTTTGTTCGTTACGATGTGCATCAGATGCATATATTCTCAAGCCATCGCAGTAAGTCAGAATCATAATAGCCTCGACAGAATATAGCTCTAGCTGCGCCGAATCTTCTTACCACCAAGGCTTCGACAGCCCTCGAATACCCAGTTCCCTAGTCTCCTACCTCGTACAAACAATTTGATGTGTAATCGACTCCCTTCCAAGGTTGTATTCAAAGCCTGTAGGGGACTAATATGGCTTCATATCGGGCGGTTTATCCACATATTTATCCACGGTCGCCAGGCATAGATATTTAGCGAAGTCAGGAGCTGCCTTGAAGAGTTCAGCATCAATTGCTGGGGTGAATCCATTCCGAGGGATTGGCAAGTTATCCATCACCGCGTCAATCGCCAGTCTCCTCAGGTCTTGATAATTTGCTCTTCGTGAATAGAGCTCCTCAAATTATCTCCGCAAAGGATTTTCTATCGTGACAATCCCTGAGAGACCTACAGAGCTGTTTTCTCGCTTTGTCTTTTAGATCGCTGATCATAAAGTAATCTGCTTCGCCGAACAGACGCATGTGGAAGTAAGATGGACAACATCCAGCCAGAGGATCGACGACGGACTCCACCAAACCGCTTTGGTCGCTTACAACCTTTTTCAAGAGGCTCGTCAACTGGGACTGGCCGCTCATTGAGCGAACTGCATAGTATGAATCCAGCAGTAGAGTCCAAAACTGCTTTGTAACTCTTTCCAGAAGAATCTGGAAGGTGGAAGTTGAGGATCTTGTCCTTCCATCCCAACTTGTTCCCAATTTGTCCGCTCGATCACAGTCTGCGGGGTTACCTGTCACGAACTGGCTGTCTCCTAGCCATCGCGCTGCATGTTCGCCAAGTTCTCCTTTTCTAGAGCACCCAAACACTCTGATGGCTGTACGCGCAGCATTCCACTATTGACGAAGAGCCTGGAACCGTGCCTTTCGTCTTCTGAAACCCACGCGTCGCGGCTCTCAAAGGCGAGCGCTGGAAATGAACATTTTTGCCATAAGACGCGGCGAAACTATGATACTCCACCAGCAATAATGTCTCCAATATCCCTGGTTCCTTCTCGCAATCTTGTTATGGTCAACAGATTCCGCCTGGACATCGTGTGCTGCAGGGTCATATCCATTCGCATCGTATTGGCTTCGGTCGAACACGGTCATTTCGTAGTCTGCATTCCGAGTTAGCTATCATAGTAAGATATACTGGTAGAAACACTTCCGCTACCTTTTTCCTTCAGGGCAATGGCTATTGAGAGGCCAACGATGCCAGCTGCAATGCTCGTCAGTTGTGTACGGACAACGCCGAGACTGCTCTCATACCTCCGATCACTGCGACTGACTTTCGCTCCGAAATTTTGCTGGTTCAACTTTTCTGCCCAAAGGCTCGAAATAAGAAATACAGAGAGCATATTAATCGAAATAATAACGCCCACAAGGTCCCTACTGTCCATCTCCACCTGGGCTCGCGACTTTAGCCACTCCAATCACACCAGTTCCGGGTATGAGATCTATATCGCGCATATTAGAGTCTACCTACATACTAGTCGCGGCGCTATCATTCATTAGCCTTTTACAAGGTTATAACGCCGGGGAGAAAAGAATATGTGAGTGGCTATTTACCTGAAGTAGGTGTTGCGGTATTCCGCCTCCCCCTTACTGTGTAGATAGAGATGAATCCCCTCTAAACGTCGTCTAGGGCATCATTTTTCGAACGATCCACTCAA
Source organism: Penicillium egyptiacum (assembly GCA_911456345.1). NCBI lineage: Eukaryota > Fungi > Ascomycota > Eurotiomycetes > Eurotiales > Aspergillaceae > Penicillium > Penicillium egyptiacum. The sequence continues at coordinate 2,248,342 of CAJVRC010000843.1, forward strand.
TAACTTCGACCTTGTTCAGACTTCGTTGATTGAGAGAGTTGTCCCTTATATAACATTGAAATAGTCCAGACTACCTAGCTAGGTTTGCTAGTAGTTCTTGAAGTCATATCTCATCGATGCATGTAGACAGTTGATGTCAGATATCTCTTCACTTTTCCGTGCATAAAAATATTTTCGGAATACTAAGCCCACCTAAATTACAATTCTATTTACCTCCCTTAAGGGATCAGTGTGATGTGACTTCTCGCATCTCGACACTGAATCGAGCTGCGAACTGCTACATAGCATCTTGCGTTGTTATATTTACTTCTGAGCAGGATCAGCCTTATATCGAATGCGGCATGCTACAACAACGATATATTCAAGTTACTTTTCCTTGCTTGTTTTTAATTTTCTTTTTCAATTTGGACAAGATTGTATTGGAGAAAATAAATATATGTAATGGAACTTTTTGTACTTCAATCAGTCATACAAAAAATTGTGGATGCAGCATGGAAAAGACAAATGGGATGGAGATAAAATAATGTACGCCCCTAAGCGCCAGAAGGGTATGTAGCGTGAGAACGATTCCGCATGAGAAAAGGATTGACTTTGTTAGCACGACAAGGACGATCCTAACAAGCAGGGGCAACGAGTCCGTCCCTTTTGTGAAGTGAAGACTTTAGACCATCCTTGTGTAGCTGTAGATCTGCCGTCCAGAGAGATTTCGGATCTTTGTAGAATCTGCATGATCAGAAGCAAAAAAAAAATGAAAATGACGAAGAAAGGAAATAGAAAAGTAAATGAGACCGATAACGTTAGATAGAGAATTCCCTGTAACGCCAGGCATAGGAATTTAACGGCAAGAGAAGATAGGGAATGTTTTCCGATCGTGAATGTTCAGCGGGAATTCAAAGATCCCCTCCAGTGTGGCGATGTACCTACAAAAATTAGTTCAATTCCGCAAAGATGCTGCATTATACACTCACAGTGTGCGTCCATCGGCGCCCCAGCCAACTCCAGCGGTAGAATCTGGCTCCTCGGCGCCGCAGCCATTTATTGGATTTCGATCAGGGAGGTCATTTATTATGTTTCTGATCCAGCGGGGAGAGTGTGTCTGCTCAAACCCGAGAAGCTGTTGACGATGCCGTTGTTCCCTTTCAAAGGAGCGGTTGTGTACCTCATTTGCAATCTGGCGCTGACGCCGAAGTCGCTCAGCGGCGACATTGGCACGAATCTCATATGTGGTGAGGCGTGAAGTATCATATCTCCTTTCCGCTCCGGTTTGTGGCCGTTCAATACGGCGGGGAATGGAGCTTGATCGCTGGGATCGGTGGCTCAAGCCATGCATGTCTATAGTTGGATTAGAAGGCCCAGTCGCTTCAGTTGGAATGCCAGTTTCGCTGTTGGTCGCTTCAGGATCGGCACCACTCCGAGATATAATTTCTGACCTGATGGGTGTAAGCTCTGAATGGGAGGTGGAATAGCTGAGGGTGATGCCCGGTTGCCGATCATGGTGAGAGGACGTCGTTTCCGAAGGCCGACTACCTTGGGATACCACTACCGAGTTCTGGCGTCTTGGATTGGATACAGTGCGGCCCAGATGGCTGTCTTGGGAGACATCAGAAGAATCATAGCGATGCAGGGGGGAAGTAGGACGATGAGTACGAGCGGTACCATCTGCGGAAGGCCGAGCTGGTTGAGGTTGAAGGCTTGCCCTAGCCGGGCGCTCTGGTCGTTCAGTAAGTCCTTCTTCAAGCCGCGACGTCCAGCGTGCCGTGTTCAAAAACTCCATAATCAACCTTTCCCTTTCAGTAAGATCTTGAATCAGAGACTCTCGCAGAGATGAACGCTCCGTTTGCTCTCCGTTCCGTTCAATTGGAAAATCTTCGTTGTCGGGTCTAACTCGTGATGGCGTCTCCAGAAGATCGTCTCCAAGCGGGTGTCGTTCGAGGTTCTCTATCGAAAAGTCCGTGTACACTTCCTGCAATTGTGGATCACCGGAGTCCAAATGAAGGATTTGCCTGCGCATAAAATGTTGCCGAACGTCAGCCACACCGGCCCTGCCGTGGCCCTCCAGCCATACAAGAAGGTCCCATGGCTCGGGCGAAAAGGCCATACAACGAACGGCACCGCCCTCGGCGCATGATCTTGACGCCGGGAATTGACAAAGAACAGGGGAGTCGTCTTCGGAGTCGTCAAAGTTCTTGTAGATGGATTTGACATCGATGATCGTGATGATTCCGGATTGGGATCCGATGGCGCACAAGCGACTAGATGGCGAGAAAGCAACAGTGAAGCAGCACGCATCATCCGCCCGCAGGCCAATGTTCATCTCCAGGCGATTGATAAGCTCCCATTCCCACCCCGTGAGCTTCTCTCCAGATTCAGTTGTCCCAGACGATTCCAAATCCCGAGTGATTTCATAAAAGTAGGCGTGGTTCTCATCCCCTACTGCCGTGAGCAGTTTTGAGTCCGGGGAGATCGTCGCATAGTTCATACAAGTCGGATGATGGAGGACCTTCAAGACTTTCGCGCGAGTCAGTGAATACACCGTGACTGTCCGATCATTATTGCTATTCGCATGGGTTAGCATGATCTGCACAACCACATTTTCTGATCAGCGCCCACCTCAGAACCACGATATCTTCATCCGCCAAGCCCTCGCTGCCACCATAGAAGCGATGGATGGTCACTGAATTGACAATGCTCCCACCGAACCTGTGGAGCTCTACTTCCGGTGATGATCTGCTGCTTCGATAGCGGGTTGACGCAGAGTCGCCATTGAAATCGCCCGAAGTCATGCTTGACGGTGGGTCAAGATCGAGGGGGAGCGCACTATCTACATCGGCCTGGAAAGGCGCATCGCCATGGACCTGCATTCCACGATCACCAATGCGAATGAAAGCACATTCGCCATTTTCTGGGCCCCCAACCACTATCCAACCATGTCCAGCGACCAAACAGCGCGGCTCAAATGGGATCACCGCTACACTCTCGCGCTTTTGTCCCGATATGTGTATTGAATACACGATTCTCTCGACGACGACATAAATGCGATCGGGATCAGCAGTACTAATGTAGTTGCGAAGCTGTGTGTGACTAAAACAGAGCTCTCTTAGTTAGGTTGCGCACGGGAGATAAGCGGGTTGATCAACGAACAAGTTGGGGATCTTGAACGGGAAGAAGCGTCGCTTGGTCGGGAGGATGAGAGCCTCGGTTGGGCGATGTCTAAGACACGTTAGTGTTATTCCGATAGTAGGATGCACCAGGCTCTCACAGCAGAGTCGAATCCGAGGTCATGGTGGATAGAGCTAAGCCAGAGATGACATTGTTCGAGCGGGGAAGTTCTGAAGACAAGAGAAACGGGGGTCCCCGTTAAGAGGTCTGGTCAACTTGACAGTTGTCTAGGCAGCGGAGATTTGCTTTTCTGTTTCTTCTTAGATAAATTTCCTTTTGAATAGTCTGTGCTCTGCAGTGTCCAGAGTCAAACTGCCCAGGTGCTTTCATTGGATGACGTAAGACTTGGGACTGGGACAAAAAGCCGGGGAACTGCAAATTCCAACGAATGCGGTTCGACTGTCACCCCCGGAACCGGCCTTGATCATTCATGATGATGCACTACACTGTTTATATGGCTTTTGTATTCTATTTTACATTTACCCGTGAATATCCTTGAAGATCCTACATACTCGATAGCACATAATATTCGCCATGTTGCCACTGCCACCTAAGTCACTCCCAGTCCTAACGATCTGGCCCAGGGATTGCTTTCCCTCCAAAGCACATGAATTGTCATTAACCATCTAGATCTAGGCGGACTTTTAGCTCTAATTTCAATCTTGTCTCAGGTTCAGCCAAATCGACGAAGGGGAGGGTTTGCCGACCAGGTCACACGACACGTTGAGAGTATGACTAGTTCACCCACTAGGATACACGATCGTCGCAAGTGTTATGAGGAAGAAATGCTTATGGCGACAGCCACTTTGCATGGTGTTTGCATCGATATAACACCAGATCGTATATATGGACCTCGGGAGTAGTTCGGAGCTTTTTGGTCTTTGCCACAGCGGAATGATATGCCATTGAACTGCCACTTGACACAGGAAAATAGAGAACAGCCAAGCGGATTACTGACTGAACTATGTGAAATAGCCTGTTTCTTATATACTCTGTAGTCTACGCTCCATATATATATCCCAAGATATCTCAATATCCCAATTTCCATCCCAATCTCCCATTGTATGCCCGCATATACGGCACAAGGCGGTGAGCTCGGTTACCTAGGAGGCTGTCGACGGGAACTCCCTTCTTGATTGGTCAGATCCCGTGATTCTACCAAGTTCGACGGGCCGAAGCTCTCCGTGCAATTTCTATTTCCTTTTCCCCTTCTTTTCGATTCCATCTCTCCATCTCCATCTCTTCAATCCCTTCTTCTGTCCTTTTATTGCTTCACGATTGAGTCGTTGGAGTTTCTCTTTTTCTCTTTTTATTAATTAATTTATCACAATGCTTCCTCGCACAATTACTCGCGCAGTAAGCCTTCCCTTTTCCGCAAGGAAAAAACTTCCAACGCGTCACAGGTTACTGACTCAAGTCTCCCACAGCTCCCGCGCGCTGCTTTCGCTCGTACTCCTGCCTCCAGACTCCCTGCCTCATTCCGGAGATGGAACTCCACAGAGGGTGGTGAGGAGAAGGTAAAGGGCCAGGTCATCGGTATTGATCTTGGTAAGTCCTGATGCGATATGAAAATCAAGTTTCAATGACGACAGTGTTCTAACATTCTTCACTATAGGTACCACCAACTCCGCCGTGGCTGTTATGGAGGGCAAGTCCCCCAAGATCATTGAGAACGCCGAAGGTACGTGAGAAGAAAATTTTGTCTCCTGCGGACAGGTGGTCAGAGCTTCGGAGCTCGACTCCAGGAGAATTTCACCCTCCGTCTGATGCGCTCAAATGGAATTGGAAACTAACTATTCTTTCAACAGGTGCTCGCACTACTCCCTCGGTTGTTGGTTTCGCCCAGGATGGCGAGCGCTTGGTCGGTATTGCCGCTAAGCGTCAGGCCGTTGTCAACCCTGAGAACACTCTGTTCGCTACCAAGCGTTTGATCGGTCGCAAGTACACCGATGTTGAGGTTCAGCGTGATATTAAGGAGGTTCCCTACAAGATCGTCCAGCACACCAACGGCGACGCCTGGGTTGAGGCTCGTGGCCAGAAGTACTCTCCTTCCCAGGTTGGTGGCTTCATCCTCAACAAGATGAAGGAGACCGCCGAGGCCTACCTCAGCAAGCCCGTCAAGAACGCCGTTGTTACTGTGCCCGCATACTTCAACGACTCTCAGCGTCAGGCTACCAAGGATGCTGGTCAGATTGCCGGCCTGAACGTTCTCCGTGTCGTCAACGAGCCTACCGCTGCTGCTCTTGCCTACGGTATGGAGAAGGAGGCTGACCGTGTCGTCGCCGTCTACGATCTCGGTGGTGGTACCTTCGATATCTCCGTTCTTGAGATCCAGAAGGGTGTCTTCGAGGTCAAGTCCACCAACGGTGACACCCACCTTGGTGGTGAGGACTTCGATATTCACCTCGTCCGCAACATCGTCAACGAGTTCAAGAAGGAGACCGGCGTCGACCTTACCGGCGACCGTATGGCCATCCAGCGTATTCGTGAGGCCGCCGAGAAGGCCAAGATCGAGCTGTCCTCTTCCCTCCAGACTGAGATCAGTCTTCCCTTCATCACTGCCGGCGCCAGCGGAGCTTTGCACATCACCCAGAAGATGACCCGTGCTCAGCTCGAGGCTCTGGTTGACCCCCTTATCAGCCGCACCACTGAGCCTGTCCGCAAGGCCCTGAAGGATGCCAACCTCCAGTCTGGCGACATTCAGGATATCATCCTGGTCGGTGGTATGACCCGTATGCCCAAGGTCACTGAGTCCGTCAAGTCCATCTTCGGCCGCGAGCCCTCCAAGTCCGTCAACCCTGACGAGGCTGTTGCCATCGGTGCCGCTATTCAAGGTGCCGTCCTGGCTGGTGAGGTCACTGACGTCCTCCTGCTCGATGTCACCCCTCTTTCCCTCGGTATCGAGACCCTCGGCGGTGTCTTCACCCGTCTGATCAACCGCAACACCACCATCCCCACCAAGAAGTCCCAGACCTTCTCCACCGCTGCTGACATGCAGACCGCTGTTGAGATCAAGGTCTACCAGGGTGAGCGTGAGCTCGTCCGTGACAACAAGATGCTGGGCAACTTCCAGCTTGTTGGCATCCCCCCGGCTCACCGCGGTGTGCCCCAGATCGAGGTCACCTTCGACATTGACGCTGACTCCATCGTCCACGTCAACGCCAAAGACAAGTCCACCAACAAGGACCAGTCCATCACCATTGCCTCCGGTTCCGGTCTCTCCGATGCCGAGATCCAGTCCATGGTCGAGGAGTCCGAGAAGTACGCTGAGACTGATAAGGAGCGCAAGGCCGCCATTGAGGCCGCCAACCGCGCCGACAGCGTCCTGAACGACACTGAGAAGGCCCTCAAGGACTTCGAGGACCGTCTTGACAAGGCCGAGGCCGAGACCATCAAGGAGAAGATCGCTACTCTCCGTGAGTTCGTTGTCAAGAGCCAGTCCGGCGAGAGCACCACCACTGCTGAGGAGCTCAAGGAGAAGGTCGACGACCTCCAGACTGCCAGCTTGACCCTCTTCGATAAGATGCACAAGGCCAACAACGAGCAGCAGCAGCAGCAGCAGCAGCAGCAGGGCGGTGAGCAGCAGGGTGAGAACAAGCAGTAAACGCTTTTCCCTCTATAGCTGCCACACCTGAACCGTAAATGGTTCCTGTATTTTTTCTATTGTTTCCTTTTGATGTTTCCTTTGTGTTCAGAGACTCCCTGATTTTTGCATCTCCTTTTCTCGCATTTACCTGTACACATACTTTCAAGGCCCTTTTTTACCCCTTTGCGTTTTCCGGTGTATCGGTGTTCAACTACCACACCCATGTATGATTCCTTATTTTTTTTTCTTTTCTGCCCTCGTGTCACTGTTCAGGTTCATCGCCTGGAAGTGGTCATTCCGGGATTGTCTACAATTGTATCTAATGACATTACGGTAGGGGGGCCACAAAAAAGGACGTGGTAGGCTTTGGTTTTCATGGGCATGTGACAATAGAAATCGGACAATTCTCCTCTCGCTTCACAATTATTATCTTCCAACTCTGAACTGTAGGATCTAGTTGTATCAACGTTAAGCAATGTGCATGTGTACGTGGGTTTCACATATCTGCCAGTGAGACGCATAGTTTGCACATTTGCTGCCTCACCGATGCAGACGTAGTTCCTTCCAGCCTATCAGCTTCCAACTCTACACAGATGTATATGTAGTTGCTTCATACCGGCCAATCCAGACTTCATAGCCACAGGGGCAAACAACACACTACTCGAATCTCACTGCAATATGACACGCTTTCTCACCCTGCGTATGGCATGATAACATATCCTATGGGTAATCGCAATAATGCAAGAGAAGTTGGCTGTTTATGTGGCCGCTGTCTTTGACGATATAGGACTATAAATGTCATTAATGTATTTAGCTGAAGATGTAAGGGACGCTATATTTAGCATGACACTACGATGTCTCTCTCCTCCTGCGTGTTACAGCTAGAAAGGCTTGCAAAAAAAAAAAGGCGAAAAAGGGTAAAACGTACATGTCTTTTTTTGTGGAGTAATGGATGTATACCCAGGGATATATAACGACGGAGCAACCAATAAAGCAATAGCGGCCAAGCTGACCATGATTACGAGTGCACAGCTAGTGCAGCAGTGGCCCAGGTTACATTTTAACGCGTTTAATAACAAGCATATTACTGGACTCTCAACATCATGTCCATCGCAAAGTCAAATATCTGGAGCGATGACAACGATGATAGGCTAGAAGCTCCAATGGCGCACGGGTTTTGACCCTTAGTCCCATCAGAGCACACGTTGAGCCAAGTCATCCGAAACTGTATGGCTTTCAATCGCACCAATCTATTAATTAATTCTGGTGTCTGGGCCTCCACTTTGCTACCATCGTACAAGGTTTGAACTGCAGCCCGTTTTGTTAGACCAATCGTCTCTACGGAGTATAGTCTCGTCATCCTTGCATTATCCACAGAGAATCAACGCTAGTTTTCTCTTACTAGTGAATGATGTGGACTCGGTCGAGAGGAGCTAGAGTGGTAGAAAGTATGAGAAGGGGGGAATAATGGAGTAGCTAGGTGCAATTATACATCGATGTAGGTAAAAGGTAGGTTTCTGCAAGCTTCTATTGTTGTATCCCTTGTGTCCCGTTAACTTTAACAATGCATGCTTAACCTTCGGACAATTGCCCTTGATATGCATTCTCATATGAACAAAGGAGAAACAAGATTTGGGCTACATTAAAACAACACGAGAAAAGCAACGGCTTGCCATTAGGCCAATCTGGACTCGAGTCGTTGGTGACAGAGCGAAGCAATCGTGCAGGCTTCCCTGCAGCGGTGCGGTCGAGCAGCAAATCATCGTTGTACACACCAGTTGGGCTGCCACAGTGGGTCTTTTCCAACGATGATTGTAAATAATAATTATTTCTAATAATATTATATGTATACGAGGCTTTGTGGGGGTTCGATGCAGGACATCCGGAATAGACAGGGGGAGACAGATGACTGATATAACATGCTACCTACTATTATCCAAAATCCGTAAGTATAACTGCCACTATTAATACTATATTGGATATTGTATATCAACTGAAGTGTAAGTTGACTCTTAATGTAAATCCCGGCGCAAGTAGAAAATTTTCAAATGTCCACATAACATCCCCGTCGACCATTTGTCGATCACTTCTTGTGTGAGACCATCTGCGTTAGCGTGCCCCTAGTACGTGTGATTATTTTCATTTCCCCACTCTGTTGACAGGGCGTTTTTTTTCCCTTCCTTGTTTTAGGACTCTTGTTTCCCTTTTCTGGCTTTGCTTCCCTTTACAAGCTAAGCCCTGGCGTTTGCTGCAGACCCGTAGCCATCAGAGAAAATACATTCAAGCCACTTGAGCAGAAAATCCACAAGACCCATATTCTAGCTTACGACGTACGGAGTATATAGTTGGGGACACTAAATATGTAGATTGACCTTTCCTTGATTGCTAATCCCTTGGAAAAATATTAGTTACATTTCTATAATGTATTTGTTATTCTTCTTGATTGTACGAGTAGTTGGGATAGGACTGGGGTCTAGTTCCAAGGTTACAAGGAGATAAATAACTAACAAATCAAATAGATTGATGCCACCAGACAATAATGTGTGGAGAGCAATGTGCCAATGATGGTACCAAGAACGGAGTACGGAGTACATGGACATGACTAGAAGTGTCGACAATTCAAGATCCGTTGTAATTCTTCCCGCTTCTATGGCTAACCATGGAACTTCTCAGGAACAAGTTCTTCCCTCTTGTGTTACATAATGATCTCCAGGATGAGTACACCCTTGGCAGGAATGGAGGTAGATCTGTTGCTTATTATTGGACAGTCCATCCCGGAATTAAGTAGCTGGCAGATGAAAAAATTCAATCGCGGAGGCTCTGATTCGAGGCTTTTGACTATCGAGTTTAGCTTTCTTTAGGATCAAGAGATCCATACATGAACCTTGATTAATATACTATAATAGGGTAAGTTACTCCTACTTTCTCCGGGGAAAGGGACCTAAAATTATTTGAAAAAGTCATTGAAACTGGAATTAGTACTTCGTACTCCGTACCCATTACTTATATTACTTTGAAATTATAGTCCATTTGCTTGGACCAATGACGCTTATGGGGTGACTGCAGTCAGAATTTTTAGACTTGTCATGTTCAGAGCCCCTGAAGATGTCAAGTGACTTTTTTAATTCAATTTCGTTAATTTGGAGATGTCGATCATTGGTCCGGTAGATTAAGACTCCATTCTGATCCAAAGGAAATGAACTTTAGGGCTCAGATTGTGATTTGATTAAATGCTAGCGTCGTGCCAATTCCATGGATGAGTGTCTTTTTCAGGTTGGGGCTCCATCGACCACACTGGGAAATTAAAAAACATTCTCTTTGGCTATTGTATTTTGTTTTTACAATTTACATTGCACACTGTATACTGTATATTAGTCCTTTATATTTGATGTTATTCCTTTATGAACTATCCAATATTCTATAATGTACTAGATATATCTACGATCAATCACAATCGAGATCCCCTGAGACGATCCCCTTACGCCGTTACGGGAATTTTCAAGATAACGGGGGTGCAGAAGGGTCGCGCTAGTGGAAGAGTCATTTCTTATTTTCTATTATTATATTATTTGACATTGTATTTTATTATTTTGTCACGATATTATCACTATTTTTTCATTATTTTTCACTATTTTATTATAGAATATAGTTAGCTCAAGGTCTGAATGTCAATCCTTTCCAAACCGTTGACCCATAGATCGGAGATGGGTCTTCCCTTTCGATCCTTGTCTCATCTTGTTTTCTCTTTTTTTCTGTTTCTTTTCCCTTTTTGACTTCTTCATACTCTCTTCTTCAGCTTTTGGTGCAGGAGGGTTCTAAACTGTATAACCTCCAGCACATCCATGACAATGACAACTGCACCACCGGTGCATCACTCTGGCCCCGATAGTGGTATACCCGGCCATCTCGTCAACCATCTTCCTCGCTATCATCCCATTGCCATGAATCCGAATCCTCCACACCAGATGCCACCTCCGGAGCAGATGGTGCAGAGCCACCATTTCCGTCATTTTGCACCGCCCATGCATGAACATCATCCCCCGCCAGTACCACCAGTACACAGTCCAGCCTCTTTGGAACATATTGAAGCTCGACTCCGGCATCTAGAGCACGAGGAAATGGCCCGGAATGCAACCCGTAGTCGCATTTTGGCAATGCGCAAGCATGAAGACGAGGAATTTCGAGCAATGACGGAGCGAGCCGAGGCAGAGGAGGAGGTAAGCCAAATTTTGACAACCCATTTGCGAATTGGAATTCTAAAACAAGCTTCCCAGGACCTCCGAAGGCAACGCAAGAAATTAAAGAGAGAGTCTATGGGCCTGGGGCTCAACGGCGCGGGTGACTCGCCGCCTCTACGGCCTACACCACCTCGCCGACTATCAGAGACCAGTGCAGCAACAACATTGGCTTTCTTCAAGCAGCAGAGCCCCCCCGAGCCCCGTCAAGCACCTCTTCCACCTTCAACTCAGGCGCCACCTCCCTCAATGCCGCCACCTCATATGCACGCTCAACCTCATCATCAAGCTCCCCCACCTCCCCCACCATCTCAGCATCAACACCCAATGCTTCCCCACGACTCAATACACAGCGGCTCCATCCGACGGAAGCAAAAATACACCATCAAAAATGTGGAGGCATGGGGCGAACGCCACGGCCGACCAGCAGCCCATGACCCATCCGGGCGAGCGCTGTGGAAACGGCCCTCAGACGGAAGCCTAGTATATCTCACCTGCCCTATCCACGGCTGCGGGAAGTCCGACTTCGTTACCCTGCACGGCTTCATGTGCCATCTCACCAAGAAGCACAAAGACCGCACTCTGGGCAGCCAGTCCCGCGCCCTCGAAGTCTGCGGTGTAGTCTACGACCCGAACTCTCCCCTCCCGCCAGTCATGAACAACCACCGTGCCTCAACAGAAGGAAGTCCCCCGGGCTCTATTCCGCTGGATCACGACGGCGATCAGCAATATGAGGACATGGACTCGGAGTCCGAGGGCGAGCTCGAGCGCGAGGGTTCCTACCGTGTCAAAACCGAAGTTTTAGATCGGTTCATGCCCGATGCAGAGGGCACTCCCGTCGATTCCGCTGCGGCAACACCACCCAAGCACACAGTCAACGGATCAACTAAGCAGTCCATCTTGTCTATTATCGACCGTGCCCCGGAAACAGAACCTAGAGAGGCGCTGGCGACGCTTCCACCGTCAGAATCTGGTATCCAGGGTCCGTCCCCTACACCAACTGAGTCGTCCGTGCCGTCGAAGCGCAAGTACGAATTCTCGCCGTCTGCTGCGGAAAAAGAAAATGCGGAGCCTTAGATGCTTTCCATGCGGAGTAATGTTTATCTTCAATGTCGATTCCCGCCGGCTATACATATATACACATACATAATTTCTTTCTTGAGCGTCTACGGATACCAGCGCTCTCAATATGATAATCAATTGCATCATGTTACTCCTATATCTCTTTGTTGCTATATGTGCGTTTTAGAATGCTGTCTTTGAGCATGTGTCTTATTCAGATACCCTTTCGTTATATCTGGGAGGTCCTAGTGTCTTCGATTTCGTTTGGTAGGAGCGCGTGAGTATCATACAATGCTTCCATAGCTAGTTGTACACTGAGCATACCTGAATTCATCCAATATGTCTACTATAGCAAATATCCCCCATTGGCGTAACACCTCTTGCGATAAATGAAAGCGCGTAGTCGACTTTTGCTGTTATTATACTTGCGAACTTGCCGTGAGATCCACAGCCACTTCTGGTGCTAAATCAGGAGATTGTGCTACCAAGAAGATGATGTATGCCTAAATGCGCCTGCTAACAACACCGGCAAGGTGGTCTGGACTATGCTTAGTAGTCATGGGATCCCAAGATATCAATCATATCGACATCTTCATCCTTACCAGGGGTCTGAAAAAGAGATTCATGTCCATGCCAGTCTGATTTTTCTTCGGATAATCTCAAGTTTGACTCGAAAATGTTCCTCACAATCTCGCTATCTCACTGTACGTTGTTGTCAAAACTCCATAGTCTGTAGCTTAGCTTCTTCGACTACTCAGCGATCTCATCTCACATTGCACCATGAACCTCGACGTCTCCGTAGATCTCTCTCTGTAGTCATATGTGATGATTTAGGCAAGGGGGAGCTTGAGCCTCTAAGTTAGCTATATACAGTACCTAGACAACATACAATCCCAGATACATATGCACGAAGCCACCCATATCTACTTATGCTGTATCTACGGCTATATTCTATTTATCCCTCACCAATAACAAATGTACCAAATATCCAGACCCGCTCTTCAGTCCCTCCCCGAGCACATCATCACTCAACCTCCAAACCCGAAACTCCCGCATCGTCTCTCTGAGCCAAGCCTCAAACACATCCGGTGAGCGCTGCTGCTGCGCGATAATGCAGACGGTCGGGCTGCGGCGCGGACGAGATTCATCAGAACCAGCCACATACGCCGGCCGCAGCCGACAGATCTCGGCGCAGGTGCGCACGAACGGCGCCACGAGTGCTTCATTGTAGACGCAATCACAGGAAAGGAGGAGATCAAAGCCTTTATCTTCCTCTCCTTTGTCCTCTTCATATTGACCATGAGCCTCGTCGGGATCCATACATTCCTTTAGTGAGGCGGCCTGGTCGGTCTCCCAGTCCAGCGTTGTGAATGAGATATTATCGAGAGGCCTGGCTGTAGAGCTTGACTTTGATTTGGATGATTTGAATCCCTTGCTCTTGCCTTTTGCTCTGCTTTTGTTGTCGCTAGAAGAGACAGAGACAGACGCATTGGCGTCAAGATTCGTCCGGAACAACTTGCGCACGTATTCCTGGTCTGTGGCGATGTAGTGGCGTACGGAGGATGCCAGTACGAGCGCGACTAGCGCAGAGATCCCGGTGCCGAGTTCGGCCACTGTTGAGGTGTGGCTGAGGATAGCGTTTGTCCAGAGCGGGTTTGAGAGATTGGTGATCCATTCTGCGAATAAGGGGGTTATTTTCCATAGAACTAGTTGCAGGGTTAGTACATATTTAATTTCGGGATGGATCGTTATTGATGGCAGTGATGGTGAAAAGTGGGTGGTGTTTTGTGGATAAGTCGGGAAGTTGCCAAGGTATCCCGAGGTATAAACAAAGGAAAAGCCAAGTGATAGTAGAGCAGGTGACAATTAGACCTCGTGTTGGGAGAAAAGCATAATGTGACAGTGTTAGGGTCCGAGTCAAATGAGACATACACCCCGAGAGCCGAGGCACAGACAAAACAGCGGATAGGACGATTCAACGCCTCGACCCTCGGGCCTGGTCTGGGCACTTCGGACTCGGGTAAAAGACCTGCGGAGAAGTCCGTGCTTGGGTTTGTGTCTCTGGGGATTCCGGGGACAAATCATAAAGGAACTGGTGCAGATCATGCGAGCTCCTATGTGCACCGGAGTCGTTACTCCGTACTTACCGGCGCCTGTGGTTCCCCCCGCTCGATGGGAGGAAAGTAATGATGGTGATTGATGGATTGTGTATTCATTGCCATTGATAGAGATCTCTACTGCTGGTGCACGGGGATTGATCATCCCAAGGTTGTTGCTTGGAATGTCTTGTGCGAAGAGGAGGAATGACTCTACAGTGAGTTCAGTGAGTGGCTATACTTTGGATATATCGCGGGGGTGGCGTACCCTCATCCACGTCAATGACCTCTTCATTGGCGAGTAAGTTGATGATTTGGTCCATGATTTGATATCCATGGATGTCTATGGATGTTTTATGGATTGGAGTATTTTCTTTGGATACAGTTTTTTGAGGGATCACGGGACCAGGGATATAACTACATATGGATATGAAATATGGAATATGGGTGAAATATAAAAGATAAAAAATACCTAGAATGACTATTTCCACTATTTAGTTATTCTGATTCTAGTGATTCTACTCTGTACTACATCTATAGTTCTCCATATACCCCGTACTCCGTATAAACTTGTAAATTGTTGGGAAACTCAACAGAAAAGGAAAACGGGAACTGATCTCCATGGCTAAATAGTACATACAACATATGTACGTCAAAAAGAAATAGCTTCACGTATGACTATTTATTCGAGTTCAAATTATAAATTGAAATGCTTGCATTTGAAAAATACATAAAAATAAATTAAACACATAAAGAAAATAGAAGAGCTCCGTGCGAGTCCAAAGTACTCGAATATCAACCCGAAAAACCTTGGACCTTGGACCTCCGACCTCCTGCGTCATTTGCCCGACCAGCCACTTATCCAACCTTCCACGGCGAACTTACTCCTCTTCTTCCCCCGGTGAATGCTCAAATCATCCTATAATACTCCATCTCTTCCTTGACTTGGTAAGCTCTCTCGTTCTAGCTTCTGCTCTAGCTTCCTACAGCTCTTTTGTCTTTCCCCTTCCTAGCTCCGCGCTATTCCCGCACTAGCTAACCTTCGCCCCCCTCGAGCAGAGGATCTTTTCTTCGAGGATCCTCTCCCGGCTCCTTCCCGTTTCCACATTGAGCGAGCCACACAGTCAATATGTCAGTGCAAAACATCCACCTCCAGCCGCGCATGGTCAAGAAGGGCCCCTTCTCGGTCGAGGCGCCCGGCTATGAGCGCGTCCCCGGCGAGACAATCCCCCGTCGACACCCCAAGGCGAAGAATGGCCTCATTACGACACTCGAAGGTGTCTCTACCACCTATGAGAACATGCGCCGATCCGCTCGCGTCTTTGGCAACTCCAAAGCTGTCGGCAGTCGCCGTCTAATCAAGACCCATGTGGAGAACAAGAAGGTCAAGAAGATCGTGGACGGCGTTGAGCAGGAGGTCGACAAGCAGTGGACCTACTTTGAATTGAGTGGTTACACCTACAAGACCTTCCTCGAATACGAGAAGCTCTGTTTGGAGCTTGGTAGCGGTCTCCGCAAGCTGGGTTTTGAGAAGGGCGGCAGAATCCACCTCTACGGTGCGACGAGGTAAGAGACACATTGCGCCCCCAAAGAGATTTGGAGCAGGATGACTGACTGGATTGTCCTTGATAGCGCACACTGGCTGGCCATGTCACACGGTTCGTCTACCCTTATTTCCCTCCGTGACGCGCGAACATACCCACTAACCTACTATTACAGGCGCTGCCTCTCAGTCCGTGACTATTGTGACCGCATACGATACCCTAGGCGAGGAAGGCCTAAAGCACTCTATTGTTCAAACCGGCAGTACTGCCATCTTCCTCGACCCCAACCTGCTCAAGTCGCTCATCAGCATCCTCCGCAGCGTGCCCTCCGTCAAGCACATTATCTACAACACCGACACGGAAATCGACCAGAAGCTTCTTGATCAGTTAAAAAGCGAGTTTATCCATCTCAATGTGCAGAGCATCGAGGATTTGCGCAAGCAGGGTGAGGAGAACCCCGTGGAGCCTGTTCCCCCAAAGCCGGAGGACCTGTGCTGCATCATGTACACCTCGGGCACAACAGGCCCGCCAAAGGGTGTGCCATTGACCCACGCCAACGTGATCGCTGCTAGTAAGCCAGAGAGAACCCTTGGAACCACTGTTTATTAAGCTAATATGTCGCAATAGCTTCTGGTGTTCACGCCGTCATCGGTCCCTGTGTCAACCACACGGACTCCCTCCTGACGTACCTTCCTCAGTCTCACATTCTTGAATTCATGTTCGAGAACCTGTGCTTGTTCTGGGGTGGTACCATGGGATACGGTAACCCCCGAACATTGTCCGATGCCTCTATGAAGAACTGCCAGGGCGACATCAAGGAGTTCAAGCCTACTGTTCTGGTCGGTGTTCCGGCCGTGTGGGAGTCAGTGAAGAAAGGTGTCTTGACCAACCTAAACAAGGCCAGCTTCGTGGTCAAGGGTATGTTCTGGGGTGCCATGTCAGCCAAGAGTTTCCTCATGGCCACTGGCTTCCCTGGCTCAACCCTGGGCGCTTCGGTTTTAGACGCCGTTGTCTTCAAAAAGCTCAAGGAGGCAACGGGAGGCAGACTCCGTATCGTCATGAACGGTGGTGGCCCCGTCTCCAAGGACACCCAGAAGTTCTTGTCAATGGCTATCGCCCCCATGATTAGCGGCTACGGTCTGACCGAGACCTCTGCCATGGGTGCCCTGAACGACCCCTTGGCCTGGAACCCGGATGCTTTGGGTGAGGTTCCCGCCTCGATCGAGGTCAAGCTTGTTGACTTCGCCGATGCTGGATACTTGACCTCGAACACCCCCCCTCAGGGTGAGATTTTCATCCGCGGTGGCAGTGTGACCACGGGCTACTACGATAATGAGGAGGAGACCAAGGCTGCGATTACTGAGGATGGCTGGTTCAAAACCGGCGATATTGGCGAGTTCGATCGCAATGGCCACCTTAATATCATTGACCGCAAGAAGAACCTGGTCAAGACCCTGAACGGTGAATACATCGCTCTGGAGAAGCTCGAGTCTGTCTACCGCTCGTCTCCTGTGGTTGGGAACATCTGTGTCTACGCCGCTGAGGACCAAGACAAGCCCGTTGCAGTCATTGTTCCCGTCGAGGCGGCACTGAAGAAGGTTGCCCACGAGAACGGCATCAAGGGTGATACCCTCGAGTCCCTCGTTCATGACGAGAAGCTCAAGAATATCGTCTTGCAGCAGCTGCAGGCCGCCGGTCGCGCGGGTGGCTTGAGGGGCATTGAGATTATTAAAGGTGTCGTGCTATCCGACGACGAGTGGACCCCACAAAACGTAAGCTACTCCCAAGCGATCTGGAGCACGAATTTTACTAACAAGGCCTTAGGGCTTTATGACCGCTGCGCAAAAGCTCCAGCGCAAGAAGATCCTCGCCCGCTACGAGTCCGAAATCGCCAAGGCCTATGGCAAGAAATAAAAGAAGTGTGTCAAGCCGCTTCGCTTGGATTTCTTAGCTTCACTTTTATTTTTTCCCTATATTTTTTCCCTGCTGTATTCGCCTGCGCTTTGAGACCCTCTCCGTTATTTTCACTCTGTCCAATTTATGTTTACATTTCTCCCAGCCTTTTCTCCCAGCCTTGCTCTTACTGATATGTTTTGTTTCTGCCACGATGTAGACGATATAGTAATCAATGTGGACATGAACTGACCGGCGACAGGTTTGTTTTCGACCGTAATCTAACATTGTATTTAGCCCTGGAGCCTCATCTTTGACGGTGCTTAGTATAACTCCATCCAATAAAAGACAAATGCATTAGGATAGACGCCACCTCAAGGTGGTTGGAACATGTAGTCACATCCAACGATGTCTTCAATGACTGCTCTATCCAGCCATCTACTATGCATCCAGCTACCTGTCGAATACACAAAAGTACAAGTACACATGCATATAGTAGTGCCTCTGTCCAAAGTACCTCGGTACCTTGCTTATCAGCCACAGTTACACCACCCCCTAGCAATCCACAAGTACCCGGGGGTGTCTATGTACCTGACAGGACTTAGCGGCAGACGAAAAGACACTTTCGAACCCGTCGCACTAGTACAAACTGAAGTAGATAAAGTTCGGTAGCCTCAGGTACCAAACAATCCCGTGACCGAAAGTGTAGATATCTCCACGTGACATTCTCCTCTCGTCAAAGTCGCATACTAAAAGCCAAGTCACACATTGCCCCATTATTATTTCCCTCAAAGACAAGGATACATTCATTCCCAGTCCAATGTCTCTCTGGAGGTACGTGACACAGCCTTAAACCGACCAAACCTGCACACACCAACAGCCAGACCACGACCGAGGCAAGAAAAGAAAGCCACAAACTAACAAGCTTATAGCTCCTACCGTGGCCTCGCCCCCAAAACCCGGGCCCTGTTCGGTATCGGTGTTATGGCCTGGGCAGGCATCGGACTCTGGACCACACCCCAGGTAGAAAACGCATTGGGCATGCAACCCTCGAAGGAAGAGCAGGATGCGCTGGACCGGAAGTTGGCGGTGCGCGTGTCGCGTGTCGGAGGAGAGGAAGGGAAGACATCGGATAGTCGGGCGAACTGAGCAATTGAGGAGTCGACGGAGACAAGGTGCGAGAACGGGACTCTTGGAGCTCATGTGATCAATCCATGAGCTGGTGATGGGGCTGGACAACGGGGTGTGCTTTGTAGTCGGCTGTGATTATCTACGGGAGTCATGGATGCAGTCTCACGGAACCATGGGCTTGAACGCGACTGGCCAGGAAAGGGAGAGAGGAGGGAGAGTCAGTCCGTTGCAGACTGCCGGGCTGGTATGGAAGGAAGTCTTTCCCTGGATATCTTGTTGAGTCAACCTCCCAAGAAACTCAATTGCAATATTGCGACTGCGACTGCGATTGCGATTGCTGCAATTCCCTGCGCCTGTGCCCGTGTCCGTGCCCGATGTCTAAACATCCAACTGCCTACCTACATACCGCACCCGTCTATCCAGCCCCTCAACACATTGGGACTCCGGGATTCAAAGAGGACCCGGTTCGTCGGAGCCGGAAGATAACTTACTACGTACCTAACTAGAAAGCGGCCATAGCCACCACCCTGTCGCTGTTTCTGTTTGTTTTGTCTTCGCGCGTCCCGCTAAGACACAAAAAAACAAACAAACAAGCAGTGGCCAGTGGCCAGTGGCTGACGTCCCCCGTTCTATGTCTGAGAGTCTTGATCTGCGCACGTCCCTATCGGAAAGGCCGCAGGGGATGGCCTGATCATTCTTTGCCTTACCCTGTCTTTGCCCACGCTCATGCCCACGCCTGTCCATGCAGCTTCAACGACCCCGGCTCCAACCGCCCTGTTCGCAGTGCAGGGAAGTATTTGGCTGCTTCAGTCAGCGGCTGTCTTTCCCGCCTACCCTCACCTGGCGGACGTTTTTTTTTTTTTTTTTGTTT
>CAJVRC010000843.1:2268078-2285050 GCA_911456345.1 Penicillium egyptiacum
GTGGCGAGGGGCCAATAGAAGTCGATTTTAATTTCCGACCTTTCTGTTTTGTCCAATTTGGAAAGTGATGCGAGGGGCAGTTGGTCTAGTTGGGATTAGGCTTTGGCACTGATTCTTTGAGACGTTGGGGCGTCCTGCTTTTGTACCTTTTGATCATGGGGCATAGCCTAAGGGTTATTTGGAATATGTATGTCTAGGTTAGCTTCTACTAGTCATCTCGAGTATTTGAATTGATGCATGATATCGCATTATCTATACCACAGAATACTGGATGATAAATGGGACGTCTTTACGACTTCCAGAAGTCATATTCTTCCAAGGTAATGTGAAACAGTCTTACCACAGCACCTTATACTTAAGGTCTTCGAAGGAAGAAGGCCCAAAATGGGCATATAATTGTGGTGCGGCTCTAAAAGTATCGTTTCGGAACTTAGGTTTATGATATCACTCGCAGTGTAGCACGAGGGACCCTTTCATCCTTGAAGATATCTCGTGCATCCCAAAGATCGACGCTCATCAATTGGTGTAAATCAGGGATTTGATCCACATGGACTCTTCGTCATGCCAGTCTTGATAGATTGATTCTACTTTTGTTCTATTCATAGATGCCATGATATCATTCATACTTATATCTGCCCGACAAAGCTCTTTTGTTTAAAATATTACATCACACAGATCAATAGACCGGTCATGTGCTTTTTTATTCCGGGTAAGACAAAACTAGCACCATGCTCGGAGCCGTTGAGGTGGAACACGGATATAGACACCATCCTCCCTGGATGGCTGACAGCATTGAAAGGCCCCGAGGTAGACAGTTAGACTGATCCATACCTTAGTGTGGAAGCAAGAGCCAGGTGCATTAGAACAGAGACAACTATACATAGAAGCTAGCTCCCTAGCTCGTAATGCGCCCAAGACAGCAGCGAGGTTGCCATCTGAGTAGCCATGTCATAGAGAGGGTTATTCGGTCTAGTGTGGCAGCAAAGAATAGATCGTGGAGATGTTTATGCAGAGATGTCAGAGACAGATATCTTACTCGGGTTAATTGGGCTAAATGTGAATTACTAGAAACACAGATTATCTTCTGGGCGTCTTGGCTTGAAGACGGTTAGGGTTGATTATCGTCGTACTGACAACCCAGGGTCGATTACTTCAGGCTTGTGCCTTGCTACTATATCACAGGTCCCCTCGCTATTCATGCTTGAGATACAAACTGCATTTCTCAGCGTCTGGTAGCTACTAGAATATACTGGCCCATTCGCATGGAGATATCTGGGACTCTAAGCCAGTAATGGTTAATATTGCTGAATTGCCAGAAAAGAAGATTGAGAGTGAAAAGCGACAGAAAGCCAAAGAAGTACATTATAGGCCTTAGTACTCGGTGAAATGAAGCTAGAGGAGATACGCAAGGAAAGGGCTTGTATGCACTAAAAAATCCTCCCTTCGCGATCAATGTCACTTTGACCTGCGCTTCTCTAGAGAATACGCTAATTCCATGGGAAGGGTAGAGACGCAGGGAGTTGCTGAGGGCGCAGCGGCAGCGGCAGGCGCCGCAAGGATAACCCGGGATTTGAACTCCTTGAAAACATTCCCTTGAACAAACTAAACTGAGCCATATTTTGTATTCGGTATCTAAGTAGATTGTAGATTATCTGCGTAGGAGCAGGAGCCGACAGGACAATGAAATTACTTTACCGTAATGATACGTATGTAGCAAGTACAGCGATCGGCTATAGCACGGTATTGGCTGCATTCTAATAGATGAGTAATGAAGTAGAGGCCTTTTGAGTCAATGTGTTTAATCCTCGCAAAAGAGAGTAAAATAAGGGAGTACTATGTAGACCAGGGTACATATACTGTAGACTGCATGTGGAAATACCAATGAAGTATGAAAGAGTGGCAACATCCCAAGTATATCAAATTGCCCAGCATGACTGAAGACCAGATTAGGCATGTCAATCCAAGATGTTGAATAAGAAATAAGAAACCCCAAAGCGCCTAGGATTGTCCTTTTGCCTGACTTCCCTTGTACAACGTGCAGAAGTACCTATCCAACCGGTTAGAAGTAAGCCACCAATGATATTGGATCTAACCCAACTATCTGAGCTTTTTCTCAGTGAGAATACAAAATTCTTTATTTACTTTCTTTTCGGGATGGGATATGTATATGGATCCGGTGGCAAACGTATACCAACGGAACTTAGAACAAGCCGGACTTGAAATTGTTTCGGATTAAAGTCAAAAATAGTCTGGTTCTAACAATAAAAACCTTTTTTGTCTGATCCACCTAGTCCACCTACTCCACATACTCCGTATATCTCTCAAATCTCTTACCGCATACGGACGTAAGGTTACTACCCCGGCGCTCCACAGGGGATGTTATTGACAGGGATCAGTGTTTAGAACATCGGAATATGCCGAGGTGCAGGGAGACTTGGATGATACGATCTCTTAAATAATTTAACTTGACACATGAGCAGGTTTTCCTAGGCAATTGGAGAGATTGGATCAATATATTTTACTCTTTACCAAGCATAAAGATCAAATAGTCACACCAAAACCTGTTTCACCTGATACACTTAGATTGAGAATTATCTGAATTTTATCATAGCTAAACAGGGCTGAGCTGACATGTACATCGATGTACATTGTAATGAAGAGCATGACCTGCACTACCGTCGATCAGGATCTGCATCTAACGATTTCTTACATTTCTTACATTTCTTACATTTAATACTAATACATCCAACAGTATCATGTATGATATTCATATTAAAAGTTAAACTTAAATCATTTATATTACTTTGTCTTATAAGACAATCTCTGCTGCCTAGCAAGAAAGCAAAATATCAACCTTAGCCTCTAAACTCTACAAACAGGCTGCTGCTCAATTCACCCTGATTGGCTCTAATCTCTTGATCCATTCTGCATGTTACCGTTTCTCTCTGCGAGTGCTCCGTACACAATACGGAAATAGTAACCTTGCTTCGGTTTCAAGACGGAGCCTCTCCAAAAAGCAAAATGGAATAAGAAACTAAGTAAAACACATCATTAATAGACACTAAGCCCTTTAATCTTGCATGTACTTTTAATGAACTCAATCCAATCATTCCCGCAGCCGGGCAACCCATGTTGCTTACTACGGAGGCATCAGTCTATGTAGTCATCAGACACGAAAAGAGTCCTGGCAAATTACCGGTCCTTGCTTCATGTTTGATTGGACGAAGAAGGTAAAAGAAAATAAAAATGGAAAAGCAAAATAAGGCAAAGACCGCATAAGTCCATATCCATTGCAAACGGGACTGGTAGCCCTGCAATAGATGAAGTCTAGGACCAGGACCGCAGCAAATAACGGTTCCTGGCTATCGAACACAGCAAATCGGGGAGTTTTAATGTTAGACTGGGTCCTAGGTGTGGATTGGAGGGATTTTTGATTAGTTTCTGGAAGATTTGATTTTCGGTGAGGTTGTCATACTATATTTGGCTTAATTATGATATGGCCCTTGTATCAAACTCAGACAACAATGCCAATTCGACTATCATTATCGAGATGCTATGATCTAGTCAAGTCCAGATCTTAATTAAATCCGCTCTATTCGATAGGACATTCCGTCATTTGCTGAAGACAGTCTTTAATGGCATTCTGTATGCTTCTTTTTCAAAGGCAGACACACATAATAGAAATGGGACGATATCTCAAGTAAGAATTTGAGGAAGCGAGTCAAAATGGATAAATAATAGATCACAATGAAATAAATCAATGCCACCAAGTCCACTAGCAATCCGATGATAAAAAATAAAAAATGGAACAGTGAATAGAAATGGCCTCATGATCCCGCGCGCCGTCCTGCACCAGTGCATAAACCCTTCCCATTCGATCATAGCAAGATAAAAAGATAAAACACGAGAAGAAACAAAGGAAAGCAAATAAGCCAAGGACAAAACAAAAGGCACAGCCTAAGTGCATAAACTATGCGAATTCTGGATGGGATCGTAACGGCTATAAGTTGTCGAGTAAACGGGGTCATATCCACCAGTACTAGACTGACGGTGTTGGTGGCTGGGAACCCCTGTATAGGTATTATCCTGATAAGGGTCTGATTTGAGGTAAAGGTCGGACTTGATTGTGTCCATGGGATCCATAGTGTCAATCATCGAGTACTCGAACCCAGAAGAAGAAGAAGAGGAGATAAGAGGACTGTCGCTGAGCGGGGAATGGTCTGTAACATTCATTTTCCGGTTGTCGGATCTGCCGTAAGAAAGACCACTTCGATGAGACGCGTCGTACATGAGCATGTGTGAACGACCCGTTTGGCCCAGTCCATGAGGAATGACACCACAGCTGTCTCCGCCGGCCCCATCCGGTCCCATACTACCAGTACTGCCACGGCGTCCATCCTTGTAGTGACCGGGTGAACGTCCGCGGACGACCAGGGGGTGGGAATGGCGTCGGGCGATTTGTATCCACTCAGTTTCACCTGGGACCGAGCTACCGACCTCAGCGTACAGTTCGACGACCAGATTGTAATATTGTTGCTGGGCGCGGCGCTTGCCGTTGTTGGCGGTCGCTTTCTGGAATTGAATACGTTCGAACACGTGAGACGTTGGGGGCTGGCACGGCTGAGGTGTCCCTGCGAAGGAAGGGTTGTAGTCCATAGATTGCGAGCCAAGGGGGAACCCCGAAAGATTTCCATTAACCGTCGATGTTGCCGTGAATGAGGGTGGAGGTGCAGGTTGAAGAACGATACGACCTGGTTTGCGTTCGGATTGCTTGTCTCGCTTCGGGGTGTGTTGGACGAGTTCTCGAGTTTCTCCATATTGACCGTTCACAATAGCAGAAATCGCCATTGAAAATCCACGGATTGGTTCAAGGGTCTGGTCAGGATAGCGGATGTATAGAGGAGCAGTGGGAGGCCACGGATTAAGTCCAAAGCCGCAGGTCACTGCGAAGTAGTTGCGGCGATAGCAAGTCCACTTGCCCTCAGCCGGAAAAGGGCCTCGTCCCATTTTTGCTTGGACATCTGGTTTCACTGTCTGATATTGACCACCAAACTCTGCAACAATTGTATGAAGAATAGTCGTGTCATCGAAAGGAGGAGCCTCAACCTGAGGCTGTGAGCGTTGTGAGGACTCCACTATCGGTTGCTGATACAAATTATTCTGAGAGCGATCCATCCCGCTATCTAAAGCGCGAGGAGTGCCCGGATACCCATGGCTACGGGAGAGATCGTTCATCCCCAAAGGCAAGCCGATATTTCCGATTCCGCGCTGTAAAGCGTATGAACCGTAGGAATTATTGCGTCCCATGAGTGCTGGAATGGAGTTCAAGGCATGCCCTGAACTCTGCATACCGGTAGGCATTCCAGTCGGCGGTTGACTAGACGAACAAAGATCAGTACTAAACCTCATCCACCGTTTATAGTAGAGCAAAGCTTACAGCGCTGGCACCCGC
Source organism: Penicillium egyptiacum (assembly GCA_911456345.1). Lineage (NCBI taxonomy): Eukaryota > Fungi > Ascomycota > Eurotiomycetes > Eurotiales > Aspergillaceae > Penicillium > Penicillium egyptiacum. The sequence goes on from CAJVRC010000843.1 coordinate 2,273,531, forward strand.
TGATAGTCTGCCATCCTATCGAAGGGATGCTGAAGCCGAGAGATATGAGGGAAGAGGGGACCAGATGTGGGCGAAAATGAGTCTTTACAACACCACAATGTATCAGTCAAAGGAAGTTCTTTCGGGGAGTTATAAGCATAAGAAAGCTTACCGGGACAAGAGTCTGGTGGAGTCATTGCAAGAGCACTCGAACCAGAATATCTAAAGTAAGGAACTCAGTAAAAGCTCATGGGAAATCCACGTGCGATCACCTGGAATTAAAACAGTCCAGAATATATCATATGAGTCCGGGCGCAGCACGGAAACCATGATGCGTAAAAAGACAATCGAGACGGGAGCGAAAGAGGCCAGGACGTCAACGGCACGAGCTCAGATAAAAAGGACAAAACATCGGAAGAAAGTCATGCAGGCAGCAGATTGGAAAGGTACAGAAACAGGCTGGACTGAAGTTCAAGCTGCCCGGACCCGGAGGAAGCGCAGCGACAAGGGGGTCGAGAGGCTGACCGAGTGGAGCGCAAGGGCAAGTCCGGATTGAAAGAATGGAAAATAACTTACTGTAAATCCTGCATCACAGGCTGCTGTGCGTGGTACCTCACGCCGTTGGTGTCAGGCATGGAGACGAGACCTCCGACTCGCTGACTGTCGTCTTCGTCCGTTACAAACCCTGTCACATGAGAGTTCATATAGTCACCCTCCGAAGTAACGGAGTCGTTCAATGAGAATACCTCCGAGAGGAGTGCTGGGGAATTCATAGGTTAGAGACAGGGAAGATATATGGGAAAAAATAGAAAAAGAAAAAAAGACATAGGCGCCAGGAAAGAATGTCGAATCAAGCGCATGACGAAAAGAACAGGGAATGAAAAGAGAGCGAAGCTTACAGGGATTCATCCTGAGCGTGCTGATGCCAGGTGCCTCGAGGGCCCTGAAGTTCTTGGTTAATTGATGTAACACCGGGCGAGACGCCAAATATGTCTGGCCCTTGAGGTCTTGGGTGGCAAGAACTCAAGAAGTCAATGTCTAGAATAGCAGCAAAGGTTAGGTAAGGTCGAAAGAACTCTGCATAGTCAAATTCCCTCACAGTACTCGATTGATACCTCTGGCAATTTGACCCTATGAAAATCACAGGAAAAATGCAATACAGCTCTTAGTTTTGGATATAGACCAAAACACAATCCTCACGGTAAGAAGTAGTTCGGGGAAGGCAAGTGATAAAGCTTGGAAGGGCGTAGACAGGTGGGTGATAAAGAGCAGAGAAGTATAAATGAAGATAGGAAAGGTCTTCAGGGTTATAAAGATGAGCGTGAAGAGTAATACATATGTAGTATGCTCAGTAAAACGGCGCGTAAAACGGTGGTCTTTTTGACGTTGACAAGAACAAGTTGGTGAATGTCCGGGAGCCAAAGGAGTGCGTCACTGATTTATAGACATGACTTCCTAATTGGGAAATGCCCCATTAACTTAAGTCATAGGTACAAAAGTACAAAGAGTGTTGGAATAGATCGGGCCAGAATCTATGTTCTTTGCAAACCACGATCTAAGAGGGGAGAGAGGTGGGTATGAAGGAAGAAGACCGGGGCAAAGAAAAGAATTCGCCAAAAATTCAACAAAAAAACCAAAAATCACAATAATAGCAATAATAGCAATCACAGTTAACGGAGGGGCAAAACGAAAAACTAATAAAATTAAAATTAAAAAAGATCCAAAGGGGAAAGGAAAAGACACTGATGTAATCTGGTGTGACAGCCCTGGGGAAGTGAGCAAATAAAAAGCTCTTGTCCCGGCACCAATAGGTAAGTATTTTGGTATTGCAGAAAGAAGAATGCTTCTAATTCTGCAACTCTAACTTGGCATTTAAAGATCAGGGTCAAATCACAGTAGATCTTGAGGAATCATTTCTTTTGACAGGTTGCAGAAAGTATATCTGTGGCTTACCTGATAAATAGGGAAGTAGTTGGATAAAATGCGAGGTATTAAGATCAGATGTGGTACCTATGCGATTGAGCTTTTCCTCGGAAATAAGAGAAAGGTTGCAATTGATATCGTCTAGTAGTATCGAACGAAGTCCGGCCCATAATATTGTCTAAAGCCGTTCTCGGGATTGTTACCTGCTCATTGAGAAAGGTTCATTAGCCTACCAATACCCTGGTAAGGCTCCCATAGGGATCACCAGTGAGGGTCGAGCCGAGAGGCGACCATACCCACGAGTTAGAATCTGCCAGGGACAGTTAAATACGTTGTATTCAGTAAGGCTCCAATGAGTGGGAGCAGTGAGTTTGCATAGGGGTCCAACCATAATCGGCGAAAGATATCCGGATAATCATTTGCTGTTTACGAGCTCTTTGGGGTAAAAAAAAGAAAATAAGAATTTTTGTTTATTTTCTTTTTCTCAATGATTTGTATTTTGAAGTTCTGAATTTGGAATTTTGTTTCCGGTCAAGCACAAATGGTCTAGGTGGGTATTTCCATGGTAAAGAGAGTAGCATCAGATCATTACCGGCTCCAGACAGTCTGATTGTTTGAGGAGTATGGCATTGGTCAGAACACCCCATGTTACGTGCTAGAAGGACCCGATGCCGGCTGCACGGACCGTGGGTAAAGGCACGGTAAGTACACGTTGTATGTTTTTCAGTACTTATAATTCCCGATGGGATCAGATGTCCTAGTGCGAATACCCGACAGACGGGTTGCTGCAGGAGAGCGAAATAAGATGAAACTAGAAAGGATAGAGGAGATGATCGACCCCCAGGAGATGTACCTGTGCAGACCATGACAGCGGTGGTTGATGTATCAGACTTGGGGGACCACAGACCAATGGCAAAAAAAGGGCAAATTAAATATTGGAAATGACCAAATCGGGTAGAAAGACTTGACCAAATTCTGTCATGTTTTGTTGGAACGTCAGTCGGAGTACCCCGTCCTTTAAGCCGTAGGAGGCTCGAGGCACCAGCAGCGGTTCGTGCATGAAGAAAGTGGATGATCAGACGATCGACAAGTTCAATTTAGCATGCTGCATTGTCCGTGATGGCGGTGCTCACACCGACAGAACTGACTCGTGAGAGCAATAAAAAAAATCACGTTCGAGATGATGCATCCCCAGCTAGATCCACTCCACTCCGAAAGAGAACCGGATAAGCTCTCTGGTAAGCCCGACTTTTCTTCTGGCGCGGAACCATGGTGCCCTAGCTACAGATGGGGTCTCCAATCTCCACTAGAGAGGCTAAAGCAGCTCAGTGGGGAATACAATGGTTCCGGTCCGTACCCGGGAGCCTTTTCCAGAACCCAGCGGCACTAGTCCCACCCTTCCGTCGAAGCAAATATCCAGAGGACCGGAGTCATACTGGAGTCATAGCTTCAAAAGATCCCTCCATGAGTGGACCCGTTCTGATCGGGTCGACAGAACTTAGTGGCTAGAAGATCGACCATCCTGCAGCAGGCTGGTGCAATGGCAAGGTGCAGTGAAAAGGCACCCGCGGGCTTATGATTGGCTGGATACATAAAGTAGGAGTGTCGATTTCCGCAGTGGTTATGGCGGGTATGTTGTGCAGCTATTCGCCCCACAGGCCACACACAACGATCGTGCTGGTACCGAAATTGGTACTAGGTGCAGGGTTGATTAACCATATCAGGATAAGAAAGTACCGATCAACGATACTAACTTTGAATCACGCAGTCAAAAGTGGGTGGCAGGTTTCTCTTCGACTCTCGGGGTTCTACCCCTTCCCGGGTGACGGTCATGGGGTTTGACACGTGCAGGGGGGCGGTGAACTTGATACGACAAATTTACATGTATTAGGGGCAGGTACCAGGCACGTCCGATGAACATTGGACTGGTGGATAAAATGTGTATCATGTACTTAATTATCCGCCTACTAATATCCATGGATCTCAGGTATATCTTCATGTGGATGCTTAAATCTATAGCTAACATTCATCTCAAACTAGTAAAAGTTTTAAGGTTAGGCCACCGACTCTGATTGTAATTAAATCATGTCAAATCATTTATCATGTACTAATAATGCACCTAAAAGACACTATCAGATCCATCCCGTGGACCCCCATGTCACTTTTCGATAACACAACTCTACTTGCTCAAGGAGTACAACACTATAGATACGGAAGAGAAACGAGTCAGAAATTGTCCGATACGTGCGTACATTCAGGGATCACTGCAGGTACCTTGAAGCCAATGCCAATAATAATTTGACTTTAAGGAAATGCATGAACCCATCCATGGGTTCTATCGACAAGGATTAGCCCCAGAACCCTACAAGTTGGAAAACTCTGAAAGTTTGACGTTGCAATTGTCTCAGCCAATCTGCCTCTGGAGACCCTGTCTCTGTTTCGGGCACGTGCCATCTGCCGAGTCTGTGCATGGTTGACATCTCGAAAATATCTCCCCGTGCAACAGTTCTTCGCTGCACGTCAATGGCAAAGTCCATGCCATGCCCTTCATTGTTTGGTTACATTCGGGTGTTCGATCTTTGGACATGGCAAAGCTACTGCTCGGCCTAGGCAACGGTAGAGAGCTATAACCACATCCCGGAGTCGGGATTGCTGACCTAACCGCGATATTGGAGTATTTACAATTTTTAGAACAGAAAATTCGAACCCCAAAAAGATAATTGGTCGAAAATGAGTGTCATTCTAGACTGTTATCCCCCTTGTCTTGCTGCCTCAGCCCCATATGCTTGTTGCTCCAGGATCTTAGGATGCGACGCGCCCGATGGACCCATATGCCATGTTCAATGCGCCAATCCTGGTCGATTGGGTCTAGAGTCCCAAAATTCTATGTCGGAGGAGATATTCCTAGACAATGATTACCCAGTAAGGAAAGAGCACATCCTCATATCCGAAGACAAATAGCTTTTCTGCCACTGAGATTAAAGTTTTACTTTACCAACGGTCGAAGTCTCCAGGGCTCCCGAGACATCCACGGATCCGGCCTTACCGGGCCAAAAAGTGGTCGAATTCTACCATCTCATACCATATCGAGCTAGCACATCTATACAATGGCAATGGTACCATTCCGAACCGAATTTTCTAGTACCTTTTCGCCCGTGGAGATCAATTCGGGCCTCTATGGCTCCACAATTCCTGGCATCGGATCGTCTGGACACAAGGTTCTGTGATGGGTTACCTGTGTATCACTTCTTCCGAGATTGATGGCTACTTTTAGCGAGAGTAGACCTGAGTACTGGTATACTGCAATGGGCTAGATGCCTTGTGGGAAATTGCAAGATCATTTCACCATGTTTCGACTTCCTTGTCAGCGAAGACAAGAGTCTGCGCCGAGACTGGGATGACCATTGGCAGTTTCCCCACCCTGTCATCCCAAACTTTGATCACCCTGGATCTACAGCCCGCCAACACAGATCGTATCACGACCACGAAGCTCCCGGCAAAAAAAGTTCCAGGTCTGAAGTATCCGACCCTGCCGGCATGGATGGAAAGAACAGGCATCAACCAGACAAGGATTACAATAAGAAGACAGATGCCTCATTGGCTTGCCGCCCTCCAAAATTCTGGATATCAAGCTCGTAAGGCGAGGAATATGCTTTGGATGGCGTTGGATGCAGACTTGAAGACCCCACTCATCATCCAGCAACTCATCCGGCCGTTTTTTGCCTCCCCGTGGCAATTCTTACCAGCCCTTGACAACCACCCTAGGAGTAGCTCAGCCAACCCTAAGCCGTACCGGTGTAGCACGGAGGAACAGCCAAGAAAAAACTTGCTCATCGGCCGAAACGCTCCCAGTGAAGAACTGCCCTTCTGGTCAAACTCCTCGAGCCAATAACAAGTGGATCATATTGTTTGGCGCCGACATTCCCTGCAATGTCACTAAGACTTCGGAACGTCACGAACGCCCTTTCACATGTGTTTGGTTGTCATACTGGATTGCCGCCGTGGCGGAGTGGGAATTCTAGAATACAGTGGGCTGGTGAGCGTTTCCGAGGGAGCTAGGACCAAGCCTACAGGGAACAACATCTCGGCCCCTCCGCCACTGTCCACTAGCCCGTCTTGTCTAGGGGAGCATTCGGCGAAAAGCCGGACCCGTAGGTAAGCTTTTCCCGCCGACTCAAGTCTCTTTCCTAAAAGAAACACCGATGCTACGTTATGCAACCCAATCCCGTTACCGGGAAATTTAACGACAACTTTTGCCGGCGAGGCTGGGTCTGGGTTTGACTCGCTGAGATCCAATGTCGATCTGTACATTGGTACTTTGGTGATTGACCCTGGGATCTGGCACCCGGGGCCTAGCCACTACGCAGTAGTGTCAAGCTAGAGTACAATAGGAAAAAGCACAGGTTGTCTGAGCCCCATTTCCTTCCGATGTCATCTCCGCATGACAGCGGAGATGCAGAAAATTTGATCTCTCAATGCAATCCCTGGAGCCTTCGAATAATCGAACAGTCGAGGCCTGTGACATTTATCTTCCAGATGACTGTTTCGCCGTCAACGGCGTGCAGGATGATTGTCAGCTGAGTCGCGCCCCTAGGCGCTAGATTCGTGTTGGCTAGGAGGGTGAAAAGACATGGAAATTTGCCAAGCCTGAAGTCAGCAGCGGGCGAAAGCTTGCAAAAACAGACTGGCCTTGGCGCCTATGGGTTGGCATCCACTGCTACCACATTAGCAGCTTGAGGCAATTTGAGACTTTTACCAGGGAAAATTACGCACTGTCATGCCTGGTGGACGTCAAAACGTAGTCCCAATCTAACGATGATCTTCATCCCGAAGCTGATCCGCACGTCGAAGAGCAACCGAAATACAGGTGGTGAACTATAGCAGACTTGTCCATGGATGCTGCCCAGTTGTCTCTAGGACGTCATCCCTAGGTACAAGCAGGTGGTTGATTTCCCATGGGTACTTGGGAAATCATGGTAACCGTCAAGCAATTATAGAACAAGTGCTTCGAGAAGAACCTTGAAGGATCAAAAAACCTTGCTACCGTGGACAAGGGCACAACCGTGAAGCAACCAAGAAAACCACATATGAAATTCAAAATTTCTCTAACCCATTGCTTTTGTATAGACTGACGAATGCAAGTAACTGACATGCTGGATGTCTTTTTGGGAATCATCATTATCAACCAGGTCCTACAGTACAAGGAAAAGAGCTTCAGCCCAAAGATAGGCCCGCCTGAGAAGAAGGAAACGTTCCATTCAAAAAGTCGTAAGAGAGAACCGAGAAAGAAGTTTAAGTAGTGCGCTTGGCGAACTCGACGCGGAGAATAAGGTGGCGGTAACCGACTAGCAGAAAACCACGTTAGCACTCGAGGAACTTGTAGAGAGAAGACCAAGAAACGGAATATTGAAGACATACAGCCATCCACCTTCTCGCAAGCAAGTGCTGCGTCGCCACGATCCGCATAGCTGATGAAAGCAAAGCCCTTGGCTCTCTGGGTTTCCCGATCCCGTGCAAGGAAGACTCTGGTGACACGACCGAAACGCTCGAAGAGATCCCGCAACTCGTTCTCCTCTGCCAACTCGCTGACCTGTTTGCGACGGAAAAGAAGTCAGTACCGAACCAAGATAAACGACTATGATGCTCGTAGAGCTCGTAGGAAGCAGAACAATGGCAGAACATACGTTTGTAACCCTCAGAGTCGCCAAATCGTCCTTCTCGAAGCGACCACCCATCTTCTCGCCACCAGCAGCACCGCCCTTCCGCATGTGAGGAGGAACGTAGCTGGACTTTCCAGCACCGAGACCACCCGCATCCTCCTCTGCCTCGACACCAGGAGCAGCAGCAGTGCCCTCCTCGACGGGAGCCATGGTGTCCTTGAAGGGACAGCGAGCCGTGAAATGCTCTCCACTGCAAATACGACACTTGACCTTCTTGTCCTTCAACTGGTCCTTCATGCTGCCCTTCTCGCCACCCTCCTTCTCAGCCTCCTTAGCATTAGCCTTCCAGTTGACGCTCGGGCGGAAGATGATGTTCTCGCCGACGGAGGTGGTGTCGAACGAGGGACCGGCGGCGTGACCCTTCTCGAGACCGAACTTGTCCCATTTGCGGCGTTCGGCGACTTGGGGGTTGACGTGTTCGCGGACAACAGTAGTCTTAATTCGGCGGGTGACCTTCACTTTCTTGTTGTCATCATTGTAACGGTAGGAGATGACGGTCTTGGTGCCGTCCTTGTTCGCGATCACTTCTTGCGGCGGGAGCACGGAGGGGTCATCGAAATCTTCGTCGTCGGCCCAGTCGGCGCGGCTGTAAAATAGAAAGTTTTATTAGGCCGGTGTTTCTTGTGGGACTGTAACTGCATATACTCACTTCCCGGTTGGAGACATGGTGTAAGTGATGGTGCTATTACGGCTGCTGAATTTCTGGATTTCTTTCAGAGGCGAATCCGTTGTGGATTTAATAATTTACTGTGGCACAGTTGTGGCTGGTGGCGGGGATCACGTGACGCAGTGTATATAGCCCCATCTACGGAGTAAATGGTTCCAATTGCAATGGGCAGAGTATCTAGTCATTTTGCCCTGATCTCGTATTTCATCTTGTGTTACTATTCATCATTAGAACAGAGCAATATTGTGAAACATGTACCGTTGAAGCTCCATATTATCGTGAGATGTTTCCAGGTACATCGGCCTCCCAGAGGGCTGCTCAGGAGCACACGGCTTCGAAGAAGCGCTGGATGGACGAGCCGGAGGACATCATGGATGAACAGCCGAACGTTATCGATTGGTTTGGCATCCAATCCTCTTCGGCCGGTACCTCTCACGAAAAATCCAACCTAGACAGTATGGAAAAAAGTCAGCTCCTGACGCACACTCAATTCCACCTGCTAGACAAATGAGGAACCGTAACGGTGTATGCTGACCTTTGGTCTCTTCTCTTCTCTTCTCTACATACCTACATATGTAGGTACATATGTAGGTAGCTGAATTGAACGACTGAGCCTTACATAATCGCCATTTGACACCCGGGCGTTGGTGATCATCCTCTTGAGCCTTTTCCTTGCTTGTTTTGACTTCCATCGCCATGGCTCAGGCCTTCTACAGTCCATATGAGAAGACAAGGAAAACACGTGCCAGTCGGCCCAAAGTGCGTACCGGTTGCATGACTTGCAAGTATGGCCCCGATGGCCCCTGCCTAACAGCCCCCTGATCGTCCAAGTGCGGGGTCACTGACAGCTCAATATTAGACAATTTCACAAGAAATGTGATGAAGGCCGCCCAGTATGTCTAGTTTGTACCAGCTACAACCGAAAATGCGAGTACCGTGTGACCGTCGACCGTCGAACTCGGGCCTCGCGTCTGGCTAAGGATGTGAGGCCTGAAGGCGCAGTAGCGTTAGTTTGCCAGGTGCCCACGCACCAAGTGGACCTCACCAACCAGGAACGATATTTCCTGGACTTTTTTCGACAGAGTACCTCATTGCAATGCGCAGGCTACTTCTACGATGAATTCTGGCAACGATTGGTTCACCAGGCCAGCGAAGACCAACCCGCCATCCGGCATGCTGTCATTGGGATGGGTTCTATGAATTATCACTTCGTCCGATCAAGGGATGGTCCTAGCCCCTACGATCAGACATTTTCTCTGCGACAAATCAATAAAGCGATTCATGCTTTACAACGCAATCTAATTGAAGAGAGAATGGCCCGTCCACGAGTCGAAACTGTCTTGGTCGCTTGTGTCGTGCTGGTCTCAACACTACTTTTCCAAGAAGATGCTGTCTCAGCCGGTACACATCTCCGCTCTGGTTATAAACTGTTGGAAGAATACTTAGCGGGAAATAACAACAGTGATGTCGCTGCGACGCTCACTAGGGCCTTTGCCAATGTTCATATGGTCTGGTCCTCCTTCAATAGCAATGGGGCCCTCACTGGTGACCAGCCGCCGATCCCTCTGTTGATTCCACCGCAGCCAGATGCCACCGACGAAATACAGAGAGCCAATGATTCAATTGTCACGCTGGTGCGGTTACTTTCATATCAAAACAATTATCACAGAACCCGATTGGGTAGCCCGGGAGCCGAATTAGACGGAGCTGATTTCGTGGGAAGTCTTCTAAAGCTTCAAGGCCAGCTACAAGCATACCGAGGTATTCATAAACATCATTTAGTTCAACGAGACCTGACTGCATTAACCATCCTTGAACTGTGGGCCGAACTTCTTCCTATTCTAGCGATGGTTGAGATTGGGCCAGGTCCAAGAGAGATGCAATATGACAAGTTCTTGAAGCACTTCCAGAGGGTCTTTCAGCTTGCCGAATCGGTCTTAATGTGCGACAACATCGATACACCCACATTCTCGGTCAACTTGGGGGTCATCCCACCCCTGTGTCTTCTCGCTCTCAAATGTCGCGACCCGATTGTTCGACAAGAGACGCTCTCCCTCCTCGGCCGTTCCCGCCGACAAGAAGGAATCTGGTCAACAAGTTTGATAGCCTTCGCGCTACAGCGAGTTTACGACATTGAATGTGCGGGCCTTTGGCCTGGAGATCCGATCCCACATACATCTCGCATCAGAGCCATGCATGTTGAAGTGAGTCCCGCTGAATCTCGGTTATTCATCCAGTATCACATGGCGAGGGCGTGCCAGGGAGACGATTGCAGACACCGTGAATCGTGGCAAAGCGAATGGTTGTCATATAAATCCAGTCATTCGTAATCACTGATTGGGTCCTGGGGATGTATGATGCTCCAATCGAGGGTGTTCTCTGGAACAGATCGATTGAAATAAATCGAGAGTGTGGACCAGCTCGGAATGTGAGCGTCGAAGACACTGGGCCTTCTCCTAACCAGGACGACATCAACATCACAGCTGATAAGCGAACTACAGCCACAACTGCTAGTGGCTTCGTCTTTGACCAGTCTACTGTCACTCCAAGTACGGGATCCATGTCCAAGATTTCCCTCGGCAGGCCTTGGACCACCTTCAGTGCCAACCCAACCACTGTCAATACACCCTCAAGGCGTTGCGTGCCACCATTATTAGACCCCTGAAACATTCTCCAGCTCAGATTATATGACTTGGGCAGTGCTGAGAGTCAGCGATCCTCAAGGGAAAGTACAGGTGGCGAGAAGCAGACGGCGACTATCCACTATCCAACCACAAACTGACAGCATAGCCGGAGACAGTTCCTCCAGCAGCAAGAAATTCCAGAAATTCCAAGGACGAACTGGACTGACCATAGGAACAGCTCTTGGAGACTAGAGGCTAGAACGGGGAATAGTGGGTTTACAAGGGGGTTTGCCTCTGACGCGAGACACCAGGACAACAGTAATCAAGACGCCACATGAATGTTTTTGAAAAACTTTCACCGGAAAATCTAGGGGCTATGTAATAATAAGATCTCTTCTCTAAGGGCCACCAGTATAGGTAACAAGTAGTGAAAAGACTTCGAAGATACTCGAGGGTGACTTCTTGAAGTCATGAACAATTAAGTTCAAACTCGAAGACGAAGAGTCAAGGAGTTGAGGCAGTGTTATTTCAAAAATTCCCAAGGTTCCCGAAGGCCCACTTGAAGCAGTCAATTTGGTAGTTTTCAACTAGCAAAAACACGATCTCG